>SNQJ01S0045152.1:72349-85972 GCA_010110895.2 Picea sitchensis | reverse complement strand
TAATGAAAGAAATTTTTTATCATCATATAAATCCAGATCACTTGCGAGCAAGTGTCCTCAAAGAATAAGTTTGGTATGTGCGCCAGAGAGGGATGTTACAGATCCCGTCCAGGTAGTTCCTATATTGGCAAGCTCGTCTGCGACTTGGTTTTCCTGCCTTCGAACATGGGATGGGATGATTTCCTATGTTGGCATTATTAAGATGGAAAGAAGTTGTATACCATGGGAGAGCCTCCAACTTGGCATGACTTTGTCCGGGTTTGCTCCCTTTAGGATGCGCTGTAAAATATTGATGATGATCTGTGAATCTCCTTCAACCACTAAATTATGAAATCCATGTTCATTTGCCAGGTGCAGACCTCGGATCAAGCCCCAGAGCTGTGTTGCGCTATTTGTTGAGTGCCCCAAGGAGCCTGCAGCGATTAAGAGAATGTGGCCAAGGTGGTCACGGATAACTGCTCCATACCCCGCCGCTCCTGGATTGCCTTTTGAGGCATCATCGAAGTTAAGTTTTATGAAGGGGGAAGGTGCGAGGGACCAAGACGAGGGACTTATGGCACGGAGGGGGGGAGGAGAAGGGAGAGAAGGGGGGGAAAAGGGGAGGGGTTGCCACTGTTGGAGGATTATAAGTTCAGAAGGGGTGCTTCCCCCCGTGTCATCAGTCCAATGCTGCAGAGAGATGGTTTCTAGAACATGGTTACGACATTGATGCCAACAAGATTGCCAAGGTTGCAAAAGATTTCGAAAGACCCTTCGGTTCCGCTCTTTCCAAACTTGCCAAAGGATGAATCCTGGAAGGAGTTCCCAGATCCTATTAAGGAGGGGGGAGTGGAACGCATGATCTCTCCATTCTGCAATGGTGTCAATAATGCTTTCTCTCTTCCGATATGTTTTGCGCATGATAATGGCCACTTGATCCCAGAGTTGGCCTGTGTAGGAACACGAGTGCAGAAGGTGATTCATAGTCTCTTCTGCACTTTCGCATAATAGGCATATGGAGGGTCCTATAAAACCTCTCTTTGAGAGAGTGTCCCAAGTGAGGATGCTGGAGTGGGAGATGAGCCATAGAAAGAGAGTGACTTTTGGCCAATGCTGAAGACTCCATATTTTGCGCCAGAGTTCGTTGGTAGGAGGGGGATTGACATGGGTCAAGAGTTGGTAGGCCTCCTGCGTGCTGAAGGTACCTTTGGGGCGATGGCCCCATCGAAGAATGTCCTCTCCTTCCAGCTTGAGAATTTTCCGTTTGGACATCTCCTCCTGCCAGGGTCCCACATCCACCCTTGCGTCCAGATCTATGCACTCTTTGTCCAGGTGCCATTTGCGCCACTTGTCCTCAGGAGAATTTTCCTGCCAGTAGTCAACCACTCTTGTCAGACCTGCCAGAGTAGCGCTTGGGGATATTTCTTCCGCCCAGGTTGTTTTGGCTAAAATGGGCCATTGCTACCAGGAGTCCTGCCAGAAGAGAGTCGTTTCCCAGTTCCGAATTTCCCAGAAAGCATTTTGGGTGACCACTTGTTTTTTCTGCTTAGCCGCTGTCCAGATCAAAGTTCCAGGGCCTTCCCCATCCCACCGTATTAGATTTTTCTCTGCTACGTGAGGCGTGTATTTTTTCCTCCAGAATTTGGTCCAGAGGTCCTGAGGTTGCTTAAGCCACCGCCACCAAATTTTTGCTGTGAGAACTTTGTTCATAATAAGGGGGTCACGCAGTCCCAGACCTCCTTGAGCTTTGGGCCTGCAAAGTTTATCCCAACTGACCAAAGCGATCTTCTTCCCAGTATTGAAGCCTTGCCAGAGAAAATTCCTTTGGAGGTTTCTAATGATTGAGAGGACATGTCTTGGAGCTGCCATTGCCGAGAAGGAGTAAATCGGTAGGGCTTGAAGGACGCTTTGGAGGAGAACTAGGCGGCTGGGGAGATTTAGGACTCTAAGGGTCCAGGAGGAGAGCCTTTTAGCGAAGGAGGAGAGAAGATTCTCCCACTAGGAGTTACGAAGAGGATTATCTATCAGGGGGATGCCCAGATGTTTGGACGGAAGGGAGCTTCTGCTGAAACCTAGGATTTCAATGATGTGGCGTTGGATTGGAGGGGGCGTGTTGAAGAAGAAGATTTGGGACTTTTCCTTGTTGCATTCCAGTCTTGAAGCAGCGGCAAAGGCTTGGAGAATGTCGAGAATGGCATTAGCCTCACGAACCGTGGGGGTGCCCATTAGGAGCGAATCATCCACAAATTGACTATGCGAGATGGGAGGAGAAATGCCATGCAAGGGTAAACCTTTTAAGCAATTTCCTATGATTGCAGCTTGGATGGAACGACCAAGGCCCTCATCCATGATGATGAAGAGGAAGGGGGATAGTGGATCGCCTTGCCTGATACCTCTTGAAGGGGAAAAGGTCCGGGAAGGGAAGCCGTTGACCAAAATGGAAAAGAAAGATGAAGAAGTTAAGTTCATGATCCAGGTGACCCAGCTTTGGTCAAAACCGAAAGCTATGAGCATGGCCCGCATATAATCCCAGTTCAGCTTATCGAAGGATTTGGAGATGTCCAGTTTAAGAAGCATACCTGGAGTCTTGGTTTTCTGCAGAGAGTGGATCACTTCATGGGCAAGGATGACGCTGTCCATTATTTTCCTGCCTTCAACATATCCTGATTGTTCTGGGGAGATGATAGTCGGTAGAATGGGCTTGAGTCTACTGGCTATGATCTTCCTCAGGAGTTTATATATTATGTTGCAGAGTGCTATAGGTTTGTACTGCTGAGGATGCTGCGCCTGTCCCTCTTTGGGAATGAGAGCCAAAAAATTTGAGTTCAGAGCTTTTAGAATCTGTCCGGAGGCTCGGGCATCCTCAAGAAGCTCCCATACCTCGTGCCTAATCATTGGCCAGCAGTGATGGAAGAAGTCACTGGTAAAGCCATCTGGTCCTGGAGCTTTGCATTTAGGTGTATCCTGAAGCGCTTGATCTACTTCCTCAAGTGAGATAGGTCGTAGTAAGGCCAGGTTCTATTCCCTCGTGACAAGGGAGGGCACATGCTGGGTTATTTTGGTGATGGCTTCATGCCTGTCCTGGATAGGTTCGGTGAGGAGGTTTTGATAATATCCAACCAGAGCTGCTTCCATATCCTCATGTGAATGAAGGGGCTCCCCATTGGCGGAGATCAGGATGGCGATTCTATTAGTGTGTCGTCTTTGAATAGTTGTCCTGTGGAAGAACTTGGTGTTACGGTCTCCCTCCTTGAGCCACCGGATGCGCGACTTTTGCCTCCAGAGGATCTCTTCTTGTTTCTTTCTGGCTGCTAATTGTTGGGTGACGACTTGTTCCTGTTATTTTAAATCAGAGGTAAGCCCTTGGGTTCTAATCTGCTCCTGGATTTCTCTCATGCGGTTTGCTAATTGTTGTTGGGACGCAAAAATATCCCCAAAGGTATTCTTATTCCAGATTCTGAGTGTCTGTTTTAGATTTTTTAATCTCTGTTGAAATCTGTACATTTTGGATCCTTGGGTTATCTCAGCCTCCCTCCACCATTTCTGAATGTTGGTTTGGAAATCTGGGTGGTCGAGCCAAAATTTCTCAAATCTAAAAGGTTTCCTTCCTATTGCAGTTGGAAGATCTATCCAGAGCTGGATGGGCCAGTGGTCCGATCCAGGGATGTCCAAGATTGAGGCCTCCATGCCTGTGTCGTCCATCATGAGGGAGTCCGAGATGAGGAATCGGTAAAGCTTGCAAGCTATCTGATGTGTACCTGTTCTTCGATTTGTCCAAGTATGAATGCCATTAATAGTGTCGAGGTCGATGAGGCCGTGGATATCTATGAAACTGTTGAAATTTCTAGTTTCTTGGTCCAATCTTCTTGAGCCACCTCTTTTCTCTTCCAGACTGCGGATGAGGTTGAAATCACCTCCTATGATCCATTTATTGTGCTGGTGTAAGGCATCCAGGAAATCTAGGTTTCGAAGGAAGGATGCTTTTTCCCCTGTTGTGGCTGGACCAAAGACATTGGTTAAATGTCCCGGTTTATCAGAACCGATGAGTCTGTAGTCTGTAGTGATGGACCCTCGTGTAGCTATGAAGTTTTCGAGCAGAATTGTATTTGTGTTCCAGAGGATAGCTAGTCCCCCTGCTGTACCTGTGGCATCTATCGCAACGACTGCCCCTTTCTTCCAACAGTAGGGGAGTAATTTATCCACATCTTCTGAGGCGCATTTTGTTTCCTGCAGAAGGACGATGTTAGGTTTTTCTACCATGATCAGATCGCGTAGCAATTTGTGCTTTCTACGCCCGTTGAGGCCTCTAATGTTCCAAGAGATAATCTTCATGATGATGAGGGGTTGGGGAGGGGAGGAAAGTTATCTGAGATAAGGTGGATTTGGCCTGAATTAACCATGAAGTGCCCAATTTCTTGTATAAGCTTGTTGGTGGATTTCCGTCCTCTTCTCTTCTCATCTTTCTGGGTTTTACCAGTGCTTTTGGATTGACTGCTTTGGATTCCCAGCCCNCTAGTTTCTTGGTCCAATCTTCTTGAGCCACCTCTTTTCTCTTCCAGACTGCGGATGAGGTTGAAATCACCTCCTATGATCCATTTATTGTGCTGGTGTAAGGCATCCAGGAAATCTAGGTTTCGAAGGAAGGATGCTTTTTCCCCTGTTGTGGCTGGACCAAAGACATTGGTTAAATGTCCCGGTTTATCAGAACCGATGAGTCTGTAGTCTGTAGTGATGGACCCTCGTGTAGCTATGAAGTTTTCGAGCAGAATTGTATTTGTGTTCCAGAGGATAGCTAGTCCCCCTGCTGTACCTGTGGCATCTATCGCAACGACTGCCCCTTTCTTCCAACAGTAGGGGAGTAATTTATCCACATCTTCTGAGGCGCATTTTGTTTCCTGCAGAAGGACGATGTTAGGTTTTTCTACCATGATCAGATCGCGTAGCAATTTGTGCTTTCTACGCCCGTTGAGGCCTCTAATGTTCCAAGAGATAATCTTCATGATGATGAGGGGTTGGGGAGGGGAGGAAAGTTATCTGAGATAAGGTGGATTTGGCCTGAATTAACCATGAAGTGCCCAATTTCTTGTATAAGCTTGTTGGTGGATTTCCGTCCTCTTCTCTTCTCATCTTTCTGGGTTTTACCAGTGCTTTTGGATTGACTGCTTTGGATTCCCAGCCCTTGATTGGCTCTGGCTGTAGATCCAGCGGAGGAGTTGAGATATACCTTATGCACCTTTCGTAATTGATCTCTGGGAATTGTGAAGAGTTTATGCTGTCTATACACATGCTCAAGATGTTCCAGATCCACCCCTGCTAGATCTGGCTCTTCTAGTTCCATTTCCATTTCTCCATTCTCTGCATCCACAGGATTGTGGATTTCCTGATTCTCGCTTGGGGGGGCAATTTCTGCTTCCTTGCTCAGAAGTTTTTGGTCTTCCCCTTGCTTGGGAGTTTGAGAACTAGTGGCCAGCGGTGGCCCATTTGGCAGTGGATTCTCTGCAGGGTTTTCAGGCTGGTCTTGCAATGCTATGAATCTATTGCTAGTGGATGGATCCTTACTTACCTGGGCTGGTTGTCTTCTGCCTCTCGGTCGCCTTTTTCCTGTGGGTTGAGTGAAGTCGTCCTTGTCTTTGTTGCTGTCTGGGTTTCCTTCTTTTGGAGCATTGTTGAGGGGGCATTCTCTGAACAGGTGTCCATTCTCATGACACCTACGACAACGGAATGGAATATGCTCATAATCAATGGTCTGGACCCAGTCCTCATCTTGATATTCCAGAATGATGGAACCAGGAAGTGCCTTAGTTATATTCAAGTAGACGTAGATGTGAGCATAGGAGGTATAACTCCTTTGCTTCATGGCCTCAGACGATTTGACATATATGCCAATGGTGTTACCAATGCCCGCCAGAACCTCCTCAAGCCAGAACTCTTGTGGAAGAGAGTATAATATGATCCATACAGGCGCATGAGCAAAGTCTTCCTTTTCGGGGCTGAAATTCTCTGTCCAGAAGCGCAGGAAGAGGCCTGCCGAGTTGAAGAAATATGGTCCTCCGTCGAAGACTCGGTTACGGTCTTCCAGATTGTAGAAGATTATTGTGAAAAAGCCTTTGGATCCTAGTTGAAGTTCATAGTGACCCTTTGGTTTCCACCAGTACTGGATCTAGCGGATCAGATCTCGTTCTGAGGGCCAAATCCCTAAAAAATTTCCCACAAGGGCGTAATCTCTCATGAATTGTTTTTGCTCTTCAATGTGTGGTGAACTAATCACATATTTCGGGGCTTGTGGAGCTTGTGGGATACACTTACCAGGTTTCCATGGAGCGGCCGTTGTGGGGATAGAGGCTGCTTTCTCGTGGTCGATCTCCATTTCTCTGTCCTTGGATGCACCTTCTTCCCATAGGGTTGAGTATATGTCTGGCGGCGGCTCAAAGGCCGGCCGCTTGGTCCTTTCCGCATCTTTTCCACCGACTGTAGCTTGACTGTAAGAGCCGCTCGTCGGCCCTCCTCCGCTGGGTGGTGGATGTCCCAATGGGGCCATTGCTAGACCCTCGCACCGTGAAAGATCTGCAGAACCCTAGTTCGTCGATCAAAACCTAATCTCATTCGGCAATTTAAATGTTATTGTTGACTGCAATGTTTATTTTTTTCTTTCTCGTGAATGTAATGACACCGTCCGACAGAATTTGTTCCACCCTTGGGCAGAGGGTTAGCCATTTACTTGCTGGCGAATTCACTCCTTTACTTGACAGCAATTCCGCTCATGTTAGCACTCATCTTTTGGTTATAGAAGGGAAAACTTAGTGGCTTTATTGAATTGTTTTAACCCGTGATAGATTAAATGCCCGAAATCCATTTTCAATTTCTGTGGATCTTTAGTTTTCGATGGGCAAATTCTGTTTCTGTGGCTTTTATTTTTCTATGGGCAGAATTAAATTCGGTGGCGTTGTTATTCTTAGTGAGCAATTTTTTTTTCTTTCTCTTCTTCTCTGCGTTGAATGATGAAACCTCTATGCGTTATAACTCAGGAGTATGGGTTAATTCCCTGCGTTTTGTGGACTTCCTCTGCGATTTATTTTATAGTTGGCACTTTTTGTGGCAGTGGGCATTCCTGTTGTGATCTGCGTGTTTTTTGTTTTTCGCTGGCATTCTGAAAATTAACCTCAACCATGAATTTTTGCGTGTGCAAATTTTTATGCCCTCCTATCCTCCGAATTCTAATCCAAAAGTTAATGACAAGGGCATTTGTTTATTGGTGAGATCTTATTCACCTGGAATGTGGGAGTTCATTCCGTCATGAATCACTGTGTGGGATGTATGTTCGTTTTAATGACTATGGCGATCTAAATATAGTGTGCGTACTTATGTCAGAGGGGGGGGGGTCCATGTATACAGTGGCCTTCTTACAAGGGCGTTTTATTACTATGGTGTTGCTCTCTACAGTGACGTTTTATTTGTGTACTGGATGTGTAGATTGTCATTGGGCGTCTCCCGGGTTACCTGGGGCGTCCTTCACACCATGACCCGCATGCCGAAACCACTGACCGTTTTTCCCTTCCTCATAACTCGATTTTGCTGGGTAAGAGGTCGTTTTTCTTGTGTTATTGGTTTTACTCCTGGCGACTTGCTTAAATTATCTGCGTGAGTTTTCCAAGTTAAAACACCCTCCCCACATGAATTAGACACACCTCTTCACATTTCCTGAGGCATGTCCCACCTGGAAGCAGTGCCATCACTCACCTCAGTATCCTTATCTGCGTGGAAAGGTAGCCAACTCTCAACCGCCGACAAATCTAGCCTGGCTTTCCAATCCTGGCAATTACAGAATTATTGTTTTAACCTTGGCTGTAATGTGTCGCTTAACTACTCCTGTTTAAAGTTGTTGTTAATAGGTGGTTCTGTTAACGTTTCATTTCTTGGACTGAATGTGCGGTTTTAATATTCTGGATTAAATGTTGTCGTTTAATGCAGGATTCTATTCTCGTTTAATATGGGTTAATATGATCGTGGTAATACTCGGATTAATATTATTGTGAATACTAAGTAGTTAAATGTTAGGGTTTATGTTAGGAATTAAATGTTATGGTTAATATCGTGTGGCTCGATATCAAGTGGTTAGCATTATGGTTTAAGCATGGGGGTTAATTTTATGGTTTATACGGCGGGATAATATTGTGGCTAATATTTAGGTTCTAATAGGTTGGTTTAATATTATCATTTAATATTAGGGTCCTAAGGTTGTTGGGTTAATATTTGGTTTTACGACCGCCATTTAATATTATTGTTCAGTTATATTTGTCGAATTATGGTGACGAGATTGTGATTCGCTTGCTGATGGAAGCAATTTAAGTGAACATTATTATCATTTTAAATCGCAATATTATGATATTCCAAAATGCAAGGATATGGTGGTGTTATGGTGACATAAATGTAACATGTTTAATATGTTGTGGCAGCGTCATTAAATGTAAAGCGTGGGGTTTTTATTTTAAGTAGAGGGTCATTGATAATATGCCTTTTAATGATGTTGTTACCCCCATATATTGACACCTTTAATTATTTGTTGTCTTTAATTATTGTCACTTTTGATATTGATAGTTAGTCATTTCAAATATTGCTTTTTAATTCGTCATTTTAAATTTTATTATTTTATAGAATGCCACTTTTTATTAAGAGGTATATTGTCATTTTCAAATTAATGTTACCCATAATTATGATGTTATTTTTAATGCATTATTATTAAACCTTATGATCATTTATGACATCGCTTTGTGAGCTCCTTACGTTTAGTTGAAGGTATTTATCTTGTAAGGTCCTTATAATTTGGCAGTTGTAGCCTATAATAGGTAATGTAGTAGTAAAATCATGGCCCGGATTTGTGATATAAAATGATAGATGGCTAATGTTTCATGACAGTGTTATTGTAATTTTAATTATTGATTAATAACATGTGTGGTGCAATAACCTGGAATTATGTACCATAAATTACCCCAAGTTAGTATACTAGAATGGTTGTCGTAACGAGGCGGTTTGTTACAGGTTGTCTGTTGATTTGGTTGTACCTGATTGTCTTCCATTGCTTGGTCTGCTTGTGTCGGGTGGGATGTAGACACCTCCATGTTCCTCAGAACAGTCACCAGCCTTGAGACCTTAAATGGTTAAAATCAATGGGAACCTGGGCTTGAGCGTTGATTATGTGTCTTGGAGGTCCTAACCTTGTAGGGTAGGACGGGCGGGTGGTCAGTTTTACTTTGTCGTGGTTGCATCTTATTGGTCATCGAGTGGCGACGTAGAGTCAAGTGTGTTGTTACTTCTACATGCGCGCACACACCTTAAACACAAAAAAAAAAAAAAATTGCACCTGTTATCAGAGCTGTTGCTTTTCTTCTGAGTCTCCTTCACTCAAGATGACAAGTATTCTCTTCAACATGTCCTTTGTACTAAGATAATATGATTTCTTGATAGAAATATGAGTTAGATAATAAACTCTATAATCTCAACCTTAATTAATCTAATACTTTTGACTTTAATTTTGACCAATGGTTAGTATGATAGTCATAACTTGAAGAGATCAAAATACAACCTAGATGTTCACAAGATCATAACAAATATAGGCATCTTAAATTGATCAAACCTAAGGTGCATTGTTCCTTTGAATGTGTTGGATCTAATATCCCTCTGGATCTACGATTTTTGTTTACATAAAATATCTTTTCTCTTGCAAATACTCTTTAACATAATCATACAATTTAAACATATGTAAGGGCATACCTATAATAACATCGATAGGTAGTCGCACCATTAGGCAGCAGAGAAATCCAATAACGAACCTTTAAAACTTTATAGGTTCTTCAACTTGTAAATTAAATTTATCTAGATATTTTCTATGGTAAGGCACACTAGGAAAATAAAAAAACAATCAGAACACTTCACAAACACTTTCACTGCAACTAGTACTGCAGTTGGTGTTGGCCCTGCAACTAGTGTTGCAAATAGCATGAAGGAACTGACACTGCAACTATAAATGATACTACAAATGATACTACAATTGCAATTGCAACTGATACTTTAACTGCAACTGCAACTGCAACTAGTACTTCAACTGCAATGACAATTGCAACTTAGGGTTTTATGAGAAAACCCAAATTTTTCAAACTTCAAATTCCATAATTCTGATCCAGGGACTAGGTTCGCCCTAGTAGGACGAGGTCCTATATGTGGTTACTTCCCCCAACGTCCTCCTTAAACAGGGAAAACACCACACTTAGGGTTTATGCATAAACCCTAATTTTGGAGGAGGTGCGATACTGAAAATTGGATTTTGGAGAGGGTGTGTTGAGGCTAGTCACTTCTTATAAACAATGAATTTGTCTCTTTTATTCTTACTCCGATACCATGTTAAATTTTTTACTTATACAACTAGCAGTTACATTTATTCTTTATTATTATAATCATTTAGCACATTAGGTGCATAAATAGGATCATTGTAAGAGAGGCAATCATAGAAACAATGGAGACACACATTTTATCCTAGGAAACCCTCATGGGGGAGAAAACCCAACAAAAACTTCCTTGACGCCACACTTAGTTGCGACACCAGTTCCTCCAAGACTTGTGCAGTTCTTCATAGCTACAGAGATAGATTGGTGAGTGTGTCCAAATTATGCACTGGCCTCCCTTATAAATAGTATTCTGGCCAACCTATAATTAGGTTTGGTCAACCTGCCACTTTACCCTCTTAAGTTACATTTAAGTAGAATATTCTTTGAAGTTTAAATATTTTAACACATAGGAGGGTGAAGAATTTTGAGAATATTGCCTCACAAAGAGAAGAATGTCACATAGATGAGACTCGAACCTGGGTGTGGGGGAGAAAACTCCCCACCCCAACAAATTGAGGTAAAACCAATTGACATAATCAAGGATACCTTTACTTATATGTCTTCCTATTTTAAACTTCTGTCTGCATTGTTTTTCAAAAACATAATGTGTTCAAAAATTCAAATTCAAAGATTTTTATCTTGGAAGTAACTTATGATATACATGTACCTTAATCCCTTTCTTGCTCTTATGACCCAAATGTTGATTCCATAAATGGTTAGAGTCACTTGCACCTTGAGATACCATCGATACTTGATCTATTTCAACACTTCCTTCAACCTTATAAAGATTATCAATCCTTTTATCCTTCATAAATACTAAGATTCCTTTAGACACCTTCAATACTACACCTTGAGATGTACATCTATAACCACACGATTCTAGATTTCCCAAAGATATCAATTTTTTTATAGGTTCGGGTACATGCCTCACATATGATAATGTTCTTATAGTATAATCATACATTTTGACCTTGATACTACCAATCCCAATAATTTTACAAGAAATATCATTTCCCATAAAAATAACACTGTCATCTATATATTGTTCAGTTGAGAATGAATTCTTATGAAGACACATATGATGAGAAGCACCAAATTCTGTTAACCAATCCTGATGATGTTGTGAAACACTACACATAAATAATATCTCATTAACCATTCTTGAAGCTAAAAATGTTGTCATTGAGTTTGTTTCCTTTGTGGAGTTGTCTTTGGATGCTTGTTTTCTTTTATAGCAATCCTTCTTGAGATGCCCATATTTGCCACAATTTTTTTTTTTTTATCTTACCCTTCTTTCCTTTTGACTTAGATCTTGTTGTACCTCTATGATTCTTCCCTCTTTCTTTATATCAACCTATATCCACCATTTCCTCTGATGTTGAGGTTTCTTGACTGGATTTTCTCCTCATCTCCCCAGTCAACAGAGATCCCACAACATTATCATAATCAATGGTGTCTTTTGTGCTAAACAACATAGATGTGACTAAGTGATCCCAAGATTCAGGTAATGAACACAATAGCAGCACTCCATTAAGGACCACCTAATCCATCATGTATCATCATTATCTTCTCCAAATAAAATGATGGAAATCTTAACTCATCGGTTTGAGGGAAGCAACATAAATCAAAGAATGACTCTAAGATCTCAGTTGAAGAATGAAAAACTGTAGAACTCAGAAACCATTCACTCCTACTTCTCAAGAGTGAATAAAATCAAGCAATATATAGAAGCTAGTGGTGACTCAATAAAAGGAGAAGAGATGGCGATGACTAGATTGAATGGCCTCTCAAGGTCATGGGATGCATTCATCCAAGGAATTTGTTCAAGAAAGAATCTTCCCAAGTTCAGTAGGCTTTTGGAATATTGTAACCAAGAAGCAGATAGGAAATCTGCAAGAGAAGAAAAGATGGAAGATGATGATCAAACCCTAGCCACCCACCCGACGAAAGGAAATAACAAGAAGGAGAATTCTTTACATCAAAAGTTTAAGATGGGTCAAAGAAACAACTCAAATATTATATGTTACTATTGTCAAGAATTGGGATTATTTGTTAGGGATTTCCCCTTCATTATGGAAATTAAGAATAAGAAAGGAAGTAAGAGGCATACAGTTCACACACCTGAAGATGATGAGCATCCTAAAATGGATGCAAAGGAAGATGAATCAATTGATGAGGATTATGTTCTTATCTCAGCCCTCATAGGTACTTTTACTCATGGAAGTGACACTTGGTTGATAAACAATGGTTCTTCAAAGCACATGACATGCTATGAGGACTCCTTATCTGAGTATATTCATAAAGATTCACCTCACAAGGTAAAATTGGGTGATGACTATCAATATCCAATCAAAGGTGTTGGAGAATCTTCCTACAAGTTAAAATCAGGAAAACCAATGAAGATGAAGGAAGTTCTCTATGTTTTAGGTTTAAATAAGGATCTTCTCTCAATTTCAACATTGTAAAAGAAAGCATTTAGAGTATCATTTATTGATGGTAAATTTCTTATGTGACCTAAAAGGAAGACCCTTGATGATTCACTAGTGATTGGAGTTGAAGAAGGAGAAATCTACAAATTAAAAGCACATACAAACTCTGCAATGGTTCATGATATTGTGAATCCCAGAGAACTATGGCATGGGATATTTTTGTAGTAGATGAATAAATTTAGCATCCATTAATTACACAAACATAACAGTAACTTCTACTTAATTTCAGAAAATTCAATAATTCCTTTTAATTTAGCACATACGCATGTTAAATTTATCAACGAATATCAATTTTATAATAGAATAAAGCAAATACGTAAATTAACATACCTTGGTCTGATGCTAACCCTCTGCTTGTCTTGTTGTTGGTTGCTGAACTGTGTCAAAACTGCCCAAACCTTGTTCCACGCTACCAACTAGGACAACTTCCTAGCTCCAGGATATCATATGGATATCCTGGCCCCTGTTCCCAAAACCTCCAGCAAATCAGTGCCCCCTGTATTGATCCAATCCGACTATAGAACTCAAACTCTCCTCTCTCTATGCAAATCCAAGAGAACCCTCCAAAATACAATTCCCCGTAGAATGATCCCTCTCGCCTTCGTAGACCTTCTCCCTTCATATCCCTCCTTCACTGCCCTTTCACACCATTTACTTCCTTACCTACCCATAGTTAATGCCCCTTATCCAGTTATTTAATGTTCCCTATCTGTTTATTAATGCTCCTTATCCCTTCCTTATACGTAACCTTTTTAATTTAAACAATATAATTTATT
>SNQJ01S0045152.1:40586-61320 GCA_010110895.2 Picea sitchensis | reverse complement strand
AGTCGATTCTTCCCATGTTTGCATGAGAAAAGGGGTTGAGATTTTGGGTAGAAGGTTAAAAGTTAAGTCTTAAGGGTCATGATCTGCATACAAGCTCTAAAACCTAGCTTGTTAGTCCGTACGGTAGAATACCCCACAACAGCGGGACCATTGTCTGTAATAATTTCAAAAGGAAGACCAAATCTGGAAAAAACATTATTTTCAAGGAAAGAAATTACCTGCTCATCCTGCAAATGTTTGAGCAAGACAATTTCAGCCCATTTTGTAAAATAGTCTCTCATTGTCCTGTTGAAGACGGAGGATTAATAGGACCAATAAATTCCAAACCCCATTTTGAAAAAGGAAGTCTGGGAGGACAGGTTGTAAGGGCATGGCTAAAAGACATTATTTCCAAGAAAATTTATGGCACTTGTCACAAGATCTCGAAAAAACATAAGAATCACGAAAGATTGAAGCTCAATAGTATCCTTTTATGATAATATTAAAAGCAGTTGTTTTAGACGAAAAATGACCTCCTACATGAATAACAGAATTTGAAGAACCATGAGTTTCTTGTAATAGTTTATGTGCTTCCTCATTGTTTACATAGTGAAGAAACATACCATCGACAGATCTTCTAAACAAGAAGTCTCCTTTAATGACATATCTAGTAGATTCAAGACAAAGCCTTCTTCTTTGAAGAGTGTCTAAGTTATCTGGACATGTTTGGTTTTGCAAATAGTAAACCAAATTTTTATACCACGGATGTTCAGACATAGGAAGCATCTGATTATCAATGTAGAACAATGTTGATAGAGAACTATCTTGTTCATCAATTTGTTCAAAAACATTTTCTACAAAAACATTTTCAACATCATCTGTCCAAGAAAAGGAACAATATTTCTTAATCAGGCTATGAATTGGCTTGGCCATTACAGAAAAATCAGGAACAAACTTACGAACAAAGTTGATAACACCCATAAAATCTTGAACCTCCTTTTTGGAAGTGGGAGAAGGTAGATTTAGGATAGCAACAATCCTTTCAGGATCAATGCTTATTCCTGAATTGAAGACAATGTGTCCAAGGAGATTTCCCTTGGTAATGTCGAAGATAGACTTATAAGGATTTAGAGAAATTCAAAATTTCATTCATCGCATGAGAACTCTTTTAAGATGACCAAAATGATATGATCGGTTTTTAGAGTACACAGTTAAGTCATCAAGATAGATCTAAATAATCTTGTCGATTAAATCGTCAAAAGCTATTTGCATAGCTCTTTGAAAAGTGGCACATGCATTAGATAATCCAAAAGGCATACATTCATAAGAAAAAGTGCCCCAACAAGTAATAAAAGTGGTTTTATATTTATCTGCCATTTTTACCTTGATTTGATTGTAACCAGAAAAACCGTCAAGTAAGGACATCATCTGTGACCCTGCAACTTGTTGCAAAATCATTTCCATATTAGGGAGAGGAAAGTGATCTTTTATATTAGCCCAATTCAATGCACGAAAATATACTCATAATATGATTTGACCATATTTTTTCCGAACGAGAACCAAATCAGAAACCCACTCAGAATACTTAACTGAAAAGATGATCCCAACCTTTAAGAGTTTTTCCAACTCCTTTTCAATAGTTCTTCCAGTACAGGGTTAATGGGTCTTTATTTTTTCCTAACTGGTTGTATTCCCTCCTTGATAGGAATGGCATGTTGTATAAGCACAGGATCAAAACCACGAAGATCCTCATAAGACCAAGAAAACAAATCTTGAAATTCACCAAGAAGTATAGTGAACTTAAATTTTTCTTCATCAAATAATTGGGCACCTATTTTAACATTCTTTGGAGACTCGGGTGTTCCAATGTTCAAGGAAATGGTTTCACCCACTTTCCTTTTCATCTCCTCTTCTTTATGTTTCTATTTGTTTCCTACATCACTTGATGAAAATGAACTTTCTAGAGGATTCAAGCCTTTAGGAATCTTGTTATCTTCCATTGATATAATTTCCTTAGGCTTATAAGGTTCATTTTGAAAGAAAGAAAAATGCTCTCATCACTAGGGAACACCTACCATGACTCTATATTGTCAGGGATGTGTGGAAGATACAAATATTGAAAGGTACAATCAAGTCTTTGTGGCATAATTTGTTGATTAGGAGAGGCTGCAAAAAAAACTAAACAGTCAACCATTGAGTTCAATTCCATTTTAACATCAGTGATGTTGAAAGATAGTAAGTTCAAGATAAGTGCCCAAACAGTTTGGGTGTTTTCATTCATTATCTTGTTTCTAGGAGAGTATATCTTACCTACAAGGTTTACAACAAGTTCGGAATCCCCAAAAACTGGAAGGTGACCACAACCCAGATTATAGGCATTCTCAATGCCTAACAGTATGATGCAAGAGCATCATTGGAAAACACGTGGAGAAAGACTTGTCAACGTCAAGGAATATGTACATGAGCTCAATGCTAGTAGTCACAATAGATATTTTGAAGTCCTCCTTAAATATATGCCATAATTAATCTTTTGGGCACGCTTGAAATCAAGTCGTCGGGAAAATTTGGAGGCACGCTTGGATGATTATGAGCAAAGTTGGATATTCCACTACGGCTCTGGAATGCGACTGGTCCAGATAGTCGTTAGGTTAAGTTTTTGAGTAGACAAGTAGCCAGGGGGGAGACCCTAAGAACCCTCTGAGATAAATAGAGGTTTTGTATGCCCAGATAAGGCTAGTTGATAGTTAGTTGTTGGCTGGAACATAAATTAGGAGAAGATTTCCGTAGTTTTTGTTGTTGTTCATTTACAGTTGTAACCATATATCATTTTGGAATAGAATATAGGAAAATTGATCCAATGCATATTGTGAACATTGTTTGCAATTCTCTGTATTGTGTTTTCATGAATGAATGAATCTCATTTTGAGTAAATGGAACTGTGAATGTTAGGATAAGTTTCAATTATTTCTCTTCTGTTGAAGTAGTGCAAGGAATGCACACAGAACACAAGGAGTGCATTGAAAAAATATGTTTTAGTTTCGAATCTCAGAAGAGATAACAAAAAACTTTCCCTTTGCAAGGAGTGCAAAGAGATGGGTGCAAGGCGTGCATAGTAATCCACAAGGATCCAAAACCTTGTGTAAAGATCTGGTGCAAGGAGTGAAAATATCCGAGATTCGTCTAAGTTTCGAAGGTTCTTTGCAAGAAGTCCAAGAACCAGAAAAGGGAACACCAGGAGGGCGAGAGCAGTTTCTCTTCAAGAAATCCAAAGGATCTGAGTTATCGAAATCTCTGAAACACAAGGAGTGTGCAGGAAATCGAAGTATTCATGAGACCAAGCTCAGGAGGGGTAACACTTTTCATAAGTGTTAAAGAGATCTAAGAATTGGACTCGTCGAAGGAGAAAAGGTTTGAAACATTTGAACACCCAGAAGATATTCTAACTCTAAAGATAGCGTAAGCGTAAGGGGGAAAAGATCTCAGTCGTTCGATATGAAAGCTAGAGAATAGGAACCATCCATCAGGAGGGACGCATGGTGAACAACCAGTGTTTTGTTGACTCTCACTTTGGAGGAGTCAAAGGATGAATGCTAAGAATTCATGAAGCCCGAATCTATGACATGATCTGAGTTGTTGGATCCAGGAGAGATCTGGACCGTTAACTGTCTAGGGTGAAATATCGCCATTTCGGGGATCGGAGGATTGGAGGTGACAAGTGTTTCGACTTTGTGGAACGCGAAGTCCCGAATCTATGACATGATCTGAGTTGTTAGATCTAAGGAGAGACCTGGACCATTGATACATTGCCATCACGATTTCGTCTATCGGGAGAACGGAGACAAGGGAACTCTGAAGTCACGAAATGTGAAACGTTGATTTGATCGCAGTCGTCGATCAAGGAAAGATCTGGACCATAGGTCAGGGTCATCGCGATTTTGGCTATCGGGTGAATGGAGGTAGAAAATCTTCCAGGGTCGTGAAATGAGAAATCGCAACGTGCCTTTCACTCAAGCACATGGTCACCGCCATTGGTCACAAGGGATAAAGGGATTAGCAGAGAGAAGTTAACGCCCATTTGGCGTTGAGGTTCAAACAATGCTTGGGAGAGAAGACACAAGTCTCGGATGACCTGCACATTTGGAGAAAGGACTTGTGTAAGTGGGTTTAGGGTCTAGCAGAGACCCGAAGAGTCAATCAGACTCATTATCTTGATCGATCCTAGACCGGGAGGTCGCACAACCCTTAGGAGAGAAGGGGGGTCTGCATCAAGTGGTATCAGAGAGGAAGTTTTTCTTGCAAACAATAGGCAAAATAAAGGAGAAAAAGAACTTGAAGTTGCACTCTATGTGTGACAGACAGTCAACACAATGCCACCAAGGAGACGAGTGGAACCACCTTTGGCCAATCAAGCTGTAGAAAGGGAGATGCAAGAACTTTCTGCAAGATTAGAGGTGATGCAGGCAGCGTAGAGACGAGCACCTGATGTTGGAGACATCAGCGATGCAGAGAGTGAAGAAGAAGTGGGTGAAAATGTTGTTGAATAAGCTACAGGAGAGGATGTTGTCGAAGAATGCTTGCTGAGAGAAGTTTCCATATTGGGAGGCAGAGCCAAGATGGAGGTCCCAATGTATGAAGCCAATTTATATGCCGAAGAGTTGTTGGATTGGATAAGATCCATGGAAATATATTTCTACTATGAAGATGTCGATGAGGAAAGAAGGGTGATACATGTTGTCACCAAACTAAAAGGACATGCAACACTGTGGTGGGATGAACTACAGGCTGAAAGGAGAAGCAAGGGTAAGCAGAATATAAAGAGTTGGGACATAATGGTAGCCAAGTTGAAGGCTAAATTCATGCCCAAATATTATCAGATCAATCTATTCAGGAAAATGCATAACCTGAGACAAAAAGGGATGACAGTTAATGAGTACACATAGGAGTTCTATAGGATGAACATCATAAATGGACAAAGAGAAGGAGATGAAGAGAAAGTTTCCAGATATATAAATGGCCTGATATATGAAATCCAGGATGAGCTCAGCATGAAGTCAGTAAAGACAGTGGAGGATGCTTATCAGTTTGTGTTGAAGGCAGAGGAGAAGTTGGTCCAAAAAAAAAACCAATGAGGGAGAGGTAAAATCTCAATCCCAAGCAAAAGCAAGGGATTTACCCATGACAAAGCACATAAATCTAAAGACGAGACTGAGAAACCACACAGTCACTTGGAAAGAGGAGAAAATTCTCGAGGAAGATAGGGTGGTGGAAGAAATTCTTCTAGAGGAAGAGGAAGAAGAGGAGGAGGAGACGTAAGATGTTATGCATGTGGAAAGACATGACACATGTCTTGGGACTGTCCTGAGAAAAAGAAAGAAGGAGGAGGCAAAGTTCACATTTCAGAAGCATAGAGAAGAGATGTAGAAGCAGAAGGAGAAAAGGATGGAAGATCCCTGATGTTGAGGAAAGTTCTCTTAAAACAAGAGGCAGAAATTGAAAAGCCAATGCAGAGGAAAAGTCTCTTCATAACAACTTGCAAGACTAAAGATGGAGTATGCAAGGTGATAATTGACAGTGGGAGCACTGATAACTTAGTATCCACAAATATGGTGGAGAAATTGGAGCTAGAGACAACTGCACATCCGAAGCCATACAAAGTCTCATGGTTGTAGAAAGGAAACCAGGTAATGGTTACTAAATAATGCTTGGTTGAATTTAAAATAGGACGATATAGAGATGAAATCCTGTGTGATGTAATTCCCATGGATGTATGTCATATTCTATTGGGAAGACCATGGCAGTTTGATAGGAATGCCATTCACGATGGAAGAAAAATACATACACATTAGAGAAGAATGGTAGGACACATAGGTTTCTACCAATAGAGGAGAAGAGAGTGAAAGAGGAGGCCAACACAAGCATACTTCTCATGAGTGGGAAGGAACTCCTGAAAGAAGTCAAGGAAGAACAGGAGATGCAGTTTGTTGTGGTGAGGAAACACAGAGTTATCCTTACAAGTACTTCAATGGATGATTTTCCTAAAGAGGTTCAAGAATTGTTGGATAATTTTGCTGACATAGTGGTGGATGAGCTGCCTAACTCATTGCCACCTGCCAAAAGTATCAGTCACCATATCGATTTGATACCAGGGGCAAGTTTTCCAAACAAATAAGCATACCGATTGACACCTCGAGATAATGAGGAGGTGAAGAACCAAGTCCAGGAGATGTTAGACAAGGGTTTCGTCAAAGAAAGCTTGAGTCCATGTGTAGTACCAACTGTGTTGAGTCCAAAGAAGGATGGAGGATGGAGAATGTGTATAGACTCAAGGGACATTAATAATATCACCATCAGGTATAGATTTCCTTTACTGAGAATGGATGATTTAATGGACTGTTTAAGTGGAGAAAATTTATTTTCTAAAATAGATTTGAAAAGTGGATATCACCATATTAGGATGAGAGAAGGTGATGAGTGGAAGACAGCCTTTAAGACAAATGAAGGTTTGTATGAATGGATTCTTATGTCATTTGGCTTAACAAATGCCCTGAGTACTTTTATGAGGCTAATGAATGAAATACTGAAAGATTTCATTAGCAAGTTTGTGGTTGTGTATCTGGATGATATATTGATCTTTAGTAGGACTAAAGAAGAGCACTTGAGACACCTAACATTAGTGATGAGGAGGCTACAACGGGAGAAGTTGTTGATAAATCTGAAGAAGTCCTCTTTTATGAAGACAAAACTCATTTACTTTGGTTTTGTGATCTCTTCGAATGAAATGAAGATGGATCTAGAGAAGGTAAAAGAAATCAAACAATGGTCATCACCAAGGAGTATGTTCAAGGTAAGAAGCTTCCATGGATTAGTGAGCTTCTATAGGAAGTTCATCAGAGACTTCAGTGGAATTTTTGTGTCGATGATGGATACAATGAAGAAGAAGGACAAGTCTTTTAAATGGACAGAGGAGGCCGAAAGGAGCTTCAATATACTAAAGGAGAAAATAATAGAACGACCAACTATGGTCTTGCCGAATTTTGAATAGACATTTCAGGTGAGATGTGATGCAAGTGGAGTTGCAATTGGAGCAGTTTTGAGCCTAGATAATAGACCTGTTGCCTATTTCAGTGAGAAACTGAACGAGACCAAGAGAAAATACTCCACGTATGATAAGGATTTTTATGCCATAATTCAAGCCTTGAAGAAATGGAGACATTATCTTGTCCCACATGAATTTTTCTTGTATAGCGATAACCAGGCTTTACAATTCATAATCAGGCAGGAAAAATTGAATCAGAAGCATGCAAAATGGGTTGAATTTATGCATAATTTTACTTTTTTCATAAAACATATCGCTGGGAATGATAACAAGGTTGTTGATGCATTAAGAAGGACATGTTTGATTCTTCAGGAATTTCAGGTGAAGACCTTGGGGTTTGAACACCTTAAGGACATGTATTGTGATGATACAGATTTCAAGTAAGAATACGAAGCATGTGCAAATCTTGTGTTGAGAGACAAAAGCCAGTGGACAAAGTATATGATTCAAGAGGGATTGTTTCTCAAGGGAAATCAGTTGTGCATACCAAAATGTTCAATGAGGGATAACCTTTTGAAAGAAAATCATAGTGCAGGATTGGTTGGGCATTTCGGCCATGATAAAACGTTTTCAAAATTGAGCAGTTCATACTATTGGCTAGGTATGAGAACGGAAGTGATAAAGTTTGTGAACAGATGTAGAATCTGCCAACATGCAAAAGGAAAAAGACAGAACACTGGATTGTATCAACCATTTCCAATACCAGACAGGCCTTTGGATGCAATAGGAATGGATTTTGTGTTGCGAATACCAAGGACGCAAAGAGGATTTGATTCCATATTTGTGGTGGTGGATAGATTTTCAAATATGGCACATTTTATCCCATGCCAGAAGACCAGTGATGCAACGCATGTTGAAAATCTATTTTTCAAGGAAGTTGTAAGACTTCACGGCCTACCCAGAAGCATTGTCTCGGACAGAGACACAAAATTTGTTGGTCACTTTTGGAGAACACTGTGGAAGAAGTTGGGGACAGATTTTTCTTTCATCTCATCTTATCACCCTCAAACAGATGGACAGACTGAGGTGGTAAATAGAAGTTTGGGAAACTTGTTGAGGAGTCTGGTCACTGAACACCATAATCAGTGGGATCAGATTCTACCGCAAGCAGAATTTACATACAATGAATCACCAAACAAGAGCACTAGAAAAATCCCATTCCAAATATTGTATGGAATGCAACCCAGGGGAGTATCTCAGTTTAGAGACTTGAAACAGAGTGAGATCAGGAGCGTTGGAGTAGAATATTTTGTTGTAGAAATGTAGAAGCTCCATAGCTAGATCAGAGGACAGTTGCAGAGTTTTAACCAGGAGTGTAAACGTAGAGCTGATCAACATCGCAGAGAACTTCAATTTGAAGTAGGAGACCAGGTTCTGGCACATATCAGGAAAGAGAGGTTCCCTAGGTTAACATATAATAAGTTAAAGATGAAAAATATAGGACCATGTAAGATCTTCATGAAGTTTTATGAAAACACCTACGAGATTGAGATGCCATATGGTGTGGTCATATCGCCCATATTCAATGTTTCATACCTATATCCTTACAGGAAAGATGGCACAGAGGGGTCAAAATATCAAAATAAGATCCAATGGGAGAAACAAATGTCTGTATCAAATACTCCACAAATGGAGCAGATCGTGGATCAGAGGATCGGTAAAAAGAACCAGGAGGAAAACCTATTTTGAATATCTAGTCAAGTGGAAGGGACACCCAATAGAATATTCCAGTTGGGAAAATGAAGTTGATATCCAGAAGCATGGAAATTCGGTGCAGGATCTCAGGGACAGAAGTGTTGTCCCTTGAACAAGTTTTGAGGATTCTTGTTCATGTTTGTCCTAATTTTGGGACTTCAACAGGCTGTCGAAGGCAAAGCGCAAGACGAAGAAGATATCGTGGGATCTCGGCCCCTTTTAGGGCCCTTTTTGGGATTCGGGATTATGTAATGGGTATGGGATGTCGGACCATGGGTTTACCCATGTTTAGGCCTATTTTGTAATGTATAAATAAGTAGCTAAGCGATGTAAGAAAGGGGGAAGAGACCGAGAGGCCAGTGTGTTAAGTGCTAGAGTCAGATCTATGTGATCACGAGTTGTAAGTGCTTCGTGCATACTGTGTGAGGCTTGCAAGGATAGTGAAAGTAATTGTAAGAGACTGTGTGAAGGATTTGTGATATACCCTAGCTAGAAGAAGGAGGAACTGGCGGAGTGCGCACAAATCTCCTGTCTTCTGTGGAGTAGAAATTGGATTCTATGTGCCTGTAAGAAGCTTGACCCAAAATAATAAATAAGAGAAGAGTTGGTGGACATATCCCCAGGGTGGGGGTGAACCATGTACATGCTATGTTACTATGATTTTTGTGATGTACTGATGTGTTTATGTGTTTATTTGCTTAGTGATTTAATATAGATGAATGATCTGTTGATGCTTAGTGCTTAATAATATGGATGGATGTTAGATATGACTTATGTACACATGCTTAGTGCTTAAAAACCTTAGATCTGAATGAATATTGTGATACTCTGTAATAAGGGTTTAACAGTGTTGTAACTAAGATTGGATATTGATGAATGATAACCGATGAGTGCTTTGTTAAGTTTTAATCACATGTATGTGTCCCAGCTAAGGTTGCAGACATATGAGTCCTAGAAGCATCCATGCCTCTACCTCGTGTGAGACTTCATCTACTTCGCAGGTGTTTCCGAAAGGGCCAGTAGTTAGGGTTTTTTTGGTGCATTGTTGTAGCATTGAACCCTGGGTCTGCCCCTGTGCCAACAAATGGTTTTGTTGCCGGGACCTGAAACTATGATTGCTGGGAACTGAGGAAGAAGAATCTTTGTGCATATATTTGTCTCTCTAGTGTGCAGTATTCTACTCGATTTGTTAAGCTCTGTGCTAAGAAAAGAAGTCTGATCTGAAGAAAAGAGGTAAGATACAAACACTTTGTGCTCTAATAGAGGTAAGAATAGTGAAAATTTTTAGATCTGGAAGCTTTGTGCTCTGTTGAAGATAAGATTAGGGGAAATTTTTGTTTCTAAAGTATTGATCTAGGTATGTTTGATAAGATTTGTCCTAGCTTGAAAACTAGGGAACTGATAGAAGAAAGAATATTTGATATGAGTAAATCTGGTAAGAATAGTGAAATATATGTTATACCTATGCATAGAGAGAATGTTTGGACTAACAAATGGATGCAGGATCCTAGAAATAATTTGTTGTAGGTTAGCTACCATGATCCTGGCGTGCAATACAGGAAAGGTTGGGGATCATTTAAGAGAAAGAGAGAATTAACCCTTTGTTACAGTTGCAGAAGACCAAGACATATGGCCAAGGAATGCCTTGGAATAAGACCTAGTTGCCTCTGTTGCAAAGCTATGGACCATGAAGTATTAGATTTTCCTAGAATGATTGCTAAGGTTGAAAGAATGAATATGAACCAAGAAAACCCTAAGGCAGATCCAACAACTGATATTATGGTAGAACTCTAGAAAGAAACAGAAAATGTATTGCTACAGATGAAAGAAGCCATGAATGACCACCGACATATTATCTTATTAGATATATTCAAAGAAAAAGAGTGCATTGAAACAAGAATAGGAGACTTCGAACTTGGAAACTTTTAGGGGAGCCTTCTATGATTCCTTCATTGGGAGGAATAGGATTATTCAGAGGAAAGTTGATAACCCTATGTGGAAGACTTACCCAGATATCTATGAGTGCTCATGGAAATTCAACAGAGGAAGAATTTGAAGTTGTTAAATTTATTGAGAACAACGCTCCATTTTCTATGTTACTAGGAAAACCTTGGATTGAAGGAGACCAGGCCAGAAGGAAAGAAGAAGAAGAAGTCTTAGAACAAAAGAAGCAAGAGTTGAAAGATTTCATGACTAGGAGGATCACACACTTGATTGAAGAATAGGAGAACCAAGCGAAGCTATTTAAAACCAGAGACTTGGATGTCGAAGTGGGAATAACACTAGAAGACCAACAGAAGACTAAAGTACCTATTCTAGACATAGATGAAGTATTACCTCTGATTCCTAGGAAAGAATCTCAACAACGCGAAGTTACTCTGCCAAAAGAAGATAAAAATTAGAATGGAAAGAGATATTTTGAGATGAAGCTCACTGGAAAGAAGGCTAGAAAACTAGGTAAGAAGAGAGCTAAGATCGAAAAGTTACAGAAGGTTCCTGAGGGAACTCCGCAGAAGGAAAATTTTCAAAATTGGAACTTCGTCGGAATATCAGAACAGTGTTACATGGAACTTCGCCATGGTGAAGAAATATATCCATTGGAAATAGTATAATCGTTCGACCGACAAACTGAATGGTTAGAAAGGAATTTATGGTCAAAAAGTTCACCACCAAACCGTTGGGACCGTGCCATAATGGATAGAACTGAGTTAATGAAGGCTTCTCACCCATTGCAAGAGATCTGTTGCCAAGTTATCTATTTGTCCTATCGCACCATGCAACAAGAACACTTTTTCCAACCGTGACTATCTAAGCCCGTAGAATAGTTGATTTCACACAGTGCTCATCACAATATTTCCATCCATCCTATTGCATTGAGCAATTACTCTTCGAACCCAAGATATTCAACCACAAGCATGTATGTTCGAAGAACTTAGCGCACTTGAAGAGTTTGTGAAGGAAGTACTTATAGACCTCATGACTGAGAGAGTCATGTATGAAAGAGTGATGTCTGTGGGTGTACAAGCGTCATCAACGAGAGGAGTGCAAGCCTCTCCGTCGACTGCTCACGAAGCCGGACCATCCCGACCATCAACAGAAAAGAGAACAAAACACAGAGATGACCTAGAAAATGCGAAGTTGATCCTGACCATATTGCCTGATTACATCCCACCTATGTCCAATGCGGTGAGTCTTGATAGTGTGCCAAGATATTTCGAGTACACCATGGTTACTACGTACCTCCCAAAGGAGATACACGCAGTTCGAGCGCAGCAAGACAAGATCGTAGTGTTGAAGTTCAGTGACTTCAACCTCGAAGATCGCAGTGTTGAAGTTCAGTGACTTCAACCTCGAAGATCGCAAGAACTATAGTATGTTCACCCCATATAAATACCTGACTAGGACGAAGGGGAAGAACTCAAAGATAATCCCCCAGTCGTGGACGATAAACCTCACGCAGTCCACCCTGTTAAACGTAATGAAAATCCCACACTTTGGAAGGCACCGGGAATTCAACGCCTGTGTTAAGATATTTATTTCATGTTACTATGGTGGCTACTTATGACTAGACCATTGTATCACAGTCAATCTGACGTTGATCCACAGGATCACAATTTTAAGTATGCAAGGACCTGGCCCACAAGATTTCTATCTAGGAAAATCCACAGATCGTGCACTAGCATAGAAGATCAAGGATACATACGATGATGTTGAAAAGGGGACGTGAGGCTACAAGGTAGCTTCCATCCATAATGGTGCAATACATCTAGCCTACCAATTAATAGTCGGGAAGTTAGTAAGGAAGAACAGACCTACGCAGGTCACATGATTTATCGTTGACCTCGCAGGGAAGTGTGTGGAAGGTCAACATATGAACTGGGTGAAGTACCTAGTTAATCAGCTGGAACTAGACTGTCGCGAAGCACGGGATCAGAGCTACAAGTTTCACTTTAGTTGGCTCCTGATCCTCATCGCTTTTGTTTCCTGGGAGATGTCGGACTGTGCGACCTTTCTGGATATTGAACCATTCAATCCGCTTTCTGTGAAGTTCATCACACTCTGGTACTCGAGTGATATGAACAAACAGTGGAAGTCGAACACTGTTTTTCACACATATTACCTTCAGCTGAAGAGAGCCATCGAAGTTGAACCTCGCATGACTCCGAACACCCTACAAAGGTTCCAACCCTTGATGAAATTCTGTGCAGATCGACACTTCATCTACCTTATAGCATGAGTCGATGAAAATAAGGAGCAGCTTCAATCGTACTACAAACTCATGGAAGAGGACCTTGAGGAGATCACTAAGGACTAGTCGGCAGACCTCCTTATTCCGGCAGACCCTGCAGAGATGTATGACCATGATAGTCCAGAGAACATGCAAAAAGAACATGATACACCCAAACCCAATAGAACAAAGAAGACCGAAGAGGACCAAGACTTAAGCAGTGCCTTAGGAAAGACTTCTTCAGTATCACCTGACCGAGGGGGTGATGACGAAGTAGAAGAGATAAATGGAAAAGGAGATGAACAGAAGCAAGGCGAAGTAACACCGCCCATAGACGAGGTTGATAACCTGAAGAAGAGGAAGGTTTCTCCCCCGAAACCTTCTTCCCAGAAGAAATCCAGAGCCACCGTGACCAATATGAAGACTATTCTCACTATTTATTATTTTGACTTCATCATAGCAGCCCTAAACGATGCTTCACTGGAAATCGTGGAGAAACAAGAAGCTAAGAAGGAGGAAATGTATGACATAATTAAGTTCAACCTCCAAGGGGTACAGCAGGCCCTTCATCCCAGTCGCACAGTGTCCATTGTGCCCCTGCCATCAGGAGAACTAGAGTTGCGATATCATTTATCCCAACTCCACCGACTAGCTGATGCGGTTGAAGCTCGCCTTCGTCGCACACAAGAAGATACAGAACAAGCCACCCAGGCTTTGAAGCAAGAGAAAGGAGTACTCATAGAACAATGCAGAGTTGCAGAATAGGAGAAGGTTTATCTCTAGGAAAAGTTTGAATAAGAGAAAGAATAGATGCAACAAGAAAAAGAACAGTTTCTCACAGAGCAACTCGAAGTAAAAGAAGCAGTCAGCAGATCCCTCCACTCTGTGACAGGATTAGAACCACAGGAAAAAGACTGAGTCACACACCATGTAGAGAAACTCACAGAAGTTATCCAGAAACTACAACAATGAATAACAGACTTAGAGCTCTGCACCGTACCCAACACCCCGCGAAATGTAAGGGACCAAAGAGAAGCAATTGCTTGAAGTGCAGTTGAAAGAATAAAATTCCTTACCCTGGAATGCAAACAATTGAGTGATTGCAGTGCCCAGGCATATGAGTGACTCACTGAGAATCCAGAATTGAAGGCACTGGAATTACAACTACAGGAAGTGAAGCAGCAAGCAGAGACAATACAGGCGCAGTTGAAGCCCTTGTCCGTTGTGGAAAGAATGAAGTGATCCCAAGAGCAGTGCACTGCCCAGCAATACGTCCACACTATTCAGAGCAGATTTATGGAAGTAACTTAGAGACTCCAACCTGTATAGGATGAGGCTTACCAATTGTTCACAGAGATCAAAGGTCGAGGAGAGGAACTGGAGAAATTCATCACTACAACTAAACAATGCCTAGAGGGACCTGTCAACGAAGAAGTCATCCAAGATTTCGCTGAACAGGAGGTCATGGCACAACAACAAGTCAAAGTTGCTCGAGCCAAGCTCGAGGATTTTGAAGTAGAACTAGTTAGATCATAGTGACTCGAGAGGAGTCACAGGTGAGTGTTGGGGTCTTGTTGGCCCCTAAACAAGTTTTGAGGATTCTTGGTCATGTTTGACCTAATTTTGGGACTTCGACAGGCTGTCGAAGGTAGAGCGCAAGACAAAACAGAGATCACGGTATCTCGGCACCTTTTAGGGCCCTTTTTGGGATTTGGGATTATGTAATGGGTATGGGATGTCGGCCCATGGGTTTAACCATGTTTAGGATTATTTTGTAATGTATAAATAAGTAGCTAAGTGATGTAAGAAAGGGGGAAGAGACCGAGAGGCCAGTGTGCTAAGTGATGGAGTCATATCTATGTGATCAAGAGTTGTAAGTGCTTTGTGCATACTGTGTGAGGCTTTCAAGTCTAGTGCAAGTAACTGTAAGAGATTGTGTGAAGGCTTTGTGCTATACCCTAGCTAGAAGAAGGAGGATCTGGCGGAGTGCACGCAGATATCTTGTCTTCTACGGAGTAGAACTTGGATGTTATGTGTCTGTAAGAAGCTTGACCCAAGATAATAAAGAAGAGAAGAATCAGTGGACGTAGCCCCAGGGTGGGGGTGAACCACGTACATGTTTTGTTCTTATGCTTTGTGCGATGTACAGATGTGTTTATGTGTTTATTTTCTTAGTGATTTAATATATATGAATGATCTGTTGATGCTTAGTGCTTAATATTATGGATGGATGTTATATATAACTTATGTACACATGCTTAGTGCTTAAATACCTTAGATCTGAATGAATACTGTGATACTCTGTAATAAGGGTTTAACTGCATTGTAACTAAGACTGGATATTGATGAATGATAAATGTTGAGTTCTCTGTTAAGTGTTAATCATAGATTTGTGTCCCAGCTAAGGTTGCAGAAATTTGAGTCCTACAACCACCCCTGCCTCTACCTCGGGTGAGACTTCATCTATTTCACAGGTGTTGTCGAAAGGGATGATAGTTAGGGTTTTATTGGTTTGTTGTTGTAGCGTTGAACCCTGGGTCTACCCTTGTGCCAATAGGATCCCATGAATGTTTTTGTCAAGGGGAGTATGATGTAGGAGCATAGTTGGAAATCATGTGGAGCAAGAATTATCAACGTTAAGGAATATATACGGGAGCTCAACGCTAGCAGTCACAACATATATTTTGAAGTATGCCTTAACTCAGCGGTGAAATTAATCTTTGGGGCATGCTTGAAATCAGGACGGGAAAATTTGGAGGCACTCTTGGACGATTACGAGGGAAGTGGGAGATTCCACTACGGCTCTGGAATGCGACTGGTCCAGATAGTCGTTAAGTTAAATTTTTGAGTAGAAAAGTAGCCAGGGGGGAGACCCTAAGAACCCTCTGAGATAAATAGAGGTTTTGTACACCCAGATGAGGCTAGTTGATAGTCATTCATTGGCTAGAATAGAAATTAGGAGAAGATTTCAGTAGTTTTTGTTGTTATTCATTTACAGTTGTAACCATATATCATTTTGGAATAGAACAAAGGAAAATTGATCCAATGCATGGCGTGAACATTGTTTGCAATTATCTGTATTGTGTTTTCATGAATGAATGAATCTCATTTTGAGTATATGGAACTGTGAATGTTAGGATAAGTTTCAATTGTTTCTCTTCTAGTGAAGTAGTGCAAGGAGTGCACACAGAACGAAAGGAGTGCATTGACGGAAACTGTTTCGGTTCTGAAGCTCAGAAGAGATAACACGAAACTTTCCCTTTTCAAGGAGTGAAAAGGAACTGGTGCAAGGCGTGCACAGTCATCCGTAACGATCCAAAACCTTGTGTAAAGATTTGGTGCAAGGAGTGCACAGATCCGAGATTTGACTAAGTTTCGAAGGGAATTTCCAAGAAGTTGAAGAACCATAAAAGGGGAATGCCAGGAGGGCGAGAGGAGTTTCTCTTTGAGAAATCTCGAGGATCTAAGTTATCGAAATCCCTGAAACGTAAGGAGTGTGTGGGAAATCAAAGTCTTGACAAGACCAAGCTCGGGAGGGGTTACACTTTTCATAAGTGTTAAAGAGACCCAAGAATCAGACTCGTCGAAGGAGCAAAGGTTTGAAACCTTTGAACACCCAGAAGATCTTCTAACTCTAAATATAGCGTAAGCGCAAGGGGGGAAATATCTCAGTCGTTCGATCTGAACGCTAGAGAACAGGAACCATCCATCAGGAGGGACGTGTGGTGAACGACCAGTGTTTTGCTGACTCACGCTTTGGAGGAGTCAAAGGACGAACGCTAATAAATCATGAAGCCTGAATCTACGACTTGATCTGAGTCGTTGGATCCAGGAGAGATCTGGACCGTTAACTTTCCAGGGTGAAATATCATCATTTTGGGGATCGAAGGATCGAGATTGAAAATTCTTTCAACTTTGCAAAAAGAGAAGTCCTAAAATCATCATGACCATCAGATATGAGGAGAGAATTGGACCATTGATCCAGTGCCATCACGATTTCATCTATCGGGAGAACGAAGGCAAGGGAACTCTGAAGTCGCGAAACACAAAACAACGATTTGATTGAAGTCGTCGATCAAGGAAATATCTTGACCGTAGGTCAAGGTCATCATGATTTCAGTTATCGGGTGAACAAAGGTAGCAGCTCTCCCAGGGTCGCGAAACGTGAAATCGTGACGCACCTTTCACTTAAGAGTGTGGTCACTGCTAGTGGTCACAAGGGAGAAAGGGCTTAGTAGAGAGGAGCTAGCACCTGTTTGGCGTTGAGGTTCGAACAATGCTTGGGAGAGAATCTGTGGGTCTTAGAAGACCTGCGCATTTGGAGAAATAACCTGTGTAAGTGGGTTTGGGGTCTAGCATAAACCCAGAGAGTCAATCAAACTCAATATCTTGATCGATCCTAGACCGGGAGGTCACGCAACCCTCAGGAGAGAAGGGGGGTCTTCATCACAGTAATGCTTCAAATTCAGTGATATTGTTTGTGCAAGCAAACTCCAACCTATAGGAAAAGTTATGAATTTTACCCACAGGAGAGTACAAGATAATAGTAGCTTTGTTTCCTTCATTGGAGCATGAACCATCAAAGTGCATATGCAACATCCTGTCATCTAAGTCGATTTTTTCCAAGCTAGTGTTGTCCTCATTGAAAAATATGGAATACACTCCTAAGTCTTCCTCGACATAATTCACATTAGGCTATGGGACAGTTTCTATGTAAGGTGAAATTCTCCCCTTTCTTAGGACTATGATGTTTTTACCATTCCGAGGAACGAATAAGTGTGTCCCATCAAGTGAGAGGTATCCACCCATAAAAGCTTGTCAATCTCTTACTAAGATGATTGATTAGTTACTCACTGACATATCAATTACCTGAATATTAAGGGTTGTCCTTATTTCAGGGTGCGCGCACAAAACCAAGGTCATGTCAATGATTTCACCTATGGTCATTTGTTGTAGACTATTATAAGAGAGCATGCTTTTGGCGTTTTCATTTGTACAAGACAAGCCTATCTCTTCCATAATAATATTTGACATTACACATAGGCCCGAACTGTTAATGTTTAAGCCATTATTATAGATGTTTTCATTTCATTAGATAACAATAGCATAATCCAAGATCACTGAGAAATACACAATCACAAGAGACACAACATGTATCCTGGGAAACCCTCTAGGGGAAGAAAACCCAGCAAAAATTCCTCAATATAGATAGCCAATACAATTCCAAGAGATCTCTATGCTAATACAGAAAGTCCTCTCCAAGATATGTGCCACTCTCTCTCTCCTTTGCCGGTGACAGATCAGAACTTGTCTCTCAAACTGAGCAAGTGAGTTGTGTCTAAGTGAGGCGCTAGCCTCCTTTATTTATACAATTCTGGAACGTGTGAAGTGTCTCTTCACTGGTAGGGCTGACTTCTCCAACTGGCTGGGTAAACCCACCTTTATTATATTTCTGGGTCTCTTTATTAACTGTTGGGGCCGACTTCTTATTCTGCCTATTATAATTGTCTTTTGACCAATCCACAAAGGGGATTTGGTCCTATTACAATAACCGACATGATCAATCCACAATGGGGATTGATCATATGAATAATATATCAATAATAATAAGAATACTCTTTTCAATTACAATATTTCAACACTCCCCCTTAACAAGAAGGGTATTATTCAGTAACATCATGCGAGAGAGAGAGGACAACATCATCAACAACATCAAATGGGAGGAAAGCATCATCAATATCATCTTGGCTGGCGTATCTATAAATCATCAGAAGTTTTCTTCATCGGCAACATCATCATTCTCAAAGGAATGCCATCATCATCTGCATCAATATGTATTAGTATAAAAATTGATACATCATCATCATCACAGCACAAGGTTGGCTTATCATAATACAAGACTGGATTTACGTCATAACACTCAAGCTGGAATCTCATCGTCTTTATTTACATCACAACACTCAAGCTGGAAGAAAGATACCCATCCTGCTTTACGTCACAACCATCAGGTTGGAAGTAGGATACTAGACTGTCTTTACGTCACAACTATCCAGTCGGAAGCTCAGTGCTAGTCTCATCATATCATCTTGCTTTACATATGACAACTCGGTCAGAAGCAAGGAACATCTCATCTTGATTTACATCTGACACTAGGTCAGAAGCAAGGAACATCTCATCTTTCTTTACGTCTGAAAACTGAGTCAAAAGAAAGGAACATCTCATCTTGCTTTACGTCTGACAACTCAGTCAGAAGCAAGGAACATCTCATCTTGCTTTACGTCTGAAAACTCGGTCAAAATCAAGGAACATCTCATCTTTCTTTACGTCTAACAACTCGGTCAGAAGCAAGGAACACATCACATCTTGCTTTAAGTCTGACAGCTAGGTCAGAAGCAAGGAACATCTTTCTTTACATCTGGCAACTAGGTCAGAAGAAAGGAACACATCACATCTTGCTTTACGTCTGACAGCTAGGTCAAAAGAAAGGAACATCTTGCTTTATTTCTGACAACTAGGTCAGAAGCAAGGAACACATCACATCTTTATTTACGTCTAACAGCTAGTTCAGAAGCAAGGAACATCACATCTACTCCCCCTTTCAAGGAAGGTCCTTTCGGACTATGCCAAGATTATCTCAGAAGTACTCAAAATTTACATGAGATAGAGGCTTGGTCAACACGTCAGCAACCTGTTCATCCGTGCTAATGTACTGGAGCTTCAAGGATCCTCTCTGTACCATGTTGCAGATGTAATGATAGTGTATCTCTATGTGCTTCGACCTGTCGTGGAAAACAAGATTCTCTATCATCTTTATGTAGCTCTAGTTGTCACATAGAATCACAGTTGCTCTCATCTCCAAGTCAAATAGGCCAGTCAACAAATTTTGAAGCCATATAGCTTCGTAGCTAGCAGAACATGCAACAATGTATTCTGCTTCCGCTGTGCTGAGGGAAATACTGGATTCCTTCCTACTCTACCATGAGATCATAGCTGATCCCAAACTGAAACAACATCCTGAAGTGTTTTTCCTGTCTGAAACACTTCCTGCCCAATCTGCATCAGTATATCCACTCAATGTGAAATTATGATCTCCATCATAGTTGAGACCATAATCTATTGTACATTTGAGGTACCTCATCACATGTTTTGCAGCCACTAAGTGAACACGTCTGGGTTCTACCAGAAACTGACTCAAGGTGTTCACGGAAAAATAAATGTTTGGTCTGGTGTTCATCAAGTACATCAGCGATCCAATAATCTGTCTATATAGTGTGGCATCAAACAATTTTAACGACATGTCAACTAGCAGCTTCATCTTCGCTTCCATGGGTGTATTCATGGGCTTGCATTCCAGCATGTCGAATCTCTTTAAGATTTTGACCGTGTACTTCCCTTGGTTAAGGAAGATCTTCTCAGGACTCTAACATACCTCAATACCTAAGAAGTAATGCATTCGGCCGAGTTTTTTCATTTCAAATTCTGAGGCAAGTCTCTTTTTACATTCAACAATGAGCTTTTCTTCTCCAGTTAAGAATAAGTCATCCACATATAGCAGTAAGATTACTGGCTCATTATTCATAATTTTGAAGTAGATATTTGAGTCTTCTTTACTCTTGGTAAAGCCTAAGCTCATTAAGAAACTTTATATATGGCCATACCAAGATCTAGGAGCTTGCTTCAATCCATATAAGGCTTTCTTCAATATATAGACATGAGACTTCCTGTCTTCAACCTCA
>SNQJ01S0045152.1:20609-35539 GCA_010110895.2 Picea sitchensis | reverse complement strand
TGTGACTCCCTTTAGTTTCTTAACAAAAATAAACATAACTAGTCAATTAATCAACACATCCCTCCTTGTGGCTCCCATCATCATTCTCATAATTTGAAAATTAAATATAAATGATATTTTAAACCATATCCAAAACTATAATGTCCAAGTTATCCAAAAATAATATGTTGTCCAAAAAAATCAGCAATCACGGTTCTCACAATCAATAATAAAATAACTCAAAAACCATATTTGCCACTTTGGGAGGCAATTTTCCCTTTTTTGTTGTTGTCTCCCTTTGAATTTTTTTAATTATCCTTAGGCTGTGTGGAGCCTTTGGGATTGATCTCACTGATAACATGAGAGAATTCATCTCTCAAGTGCATGCGGGATGAAACAGATTTGGCTGAATCACTAGAGGGAGAGGAGGGGGTAGCAACAACTTTTCCTTTATCATGTGTGTTGTGGGCTTCGGTTTTGAGTCTCTTGCTTGCGTGGGAAGACTGTACAGGTGAGTGTGCAAGGGAAATTTTGACATTTGGGTTAACCGATGGAGGAGGAGCAGGTAGAGACAAATTGGGCCAGCCACAATGTTGGGAGGTTGCTGGGTGAACAATCTCTTGCCATATGTCATTCTCAGGAACTCCAGGTTGTAATGAGACATGAGCGGGGATAGGGATACCAGGGACATGCTGGGGTTGGAAGGGAGACCTTTATGGCCTAAGTTGGAATACCCCCTGTTCAATCTAGTTGAAAAATCCATCTTGGAAGAGCTACTTTAACTCTTGTGGATCTGCATCAAAATGTATCGAAAATCTAGGCCTTCTAGGGCCTTTGTTCCAATTCCCTCTGCCCCTATTATTTTGGCCATGGATTCCTCTATTGAAGAATCTCATCCTGTATGCAACATTTATTAGCAACTGGTTTCTTAAGAAAACCATACATGACATCTCTTTAAATATGAAACAAAGTTTGGCTCAGAAACACATCAGACCCATGCAATCCAATCCATAAAAATCGTTTAATACTTGTCAATGAGCAGGGGGTGAATAAAGGTTCTGGGATATCCGAGGGGGTTGTATTGAGTGGAAAAGTGATAAAATGAAAGGGGGTAGAACACAATTAATGATCAACAAATCATTTAAACAATCAACTGTGTTATAATAACAAAATCATATCAACTGTGACCCATCTCTGTGTCATCCTTTAATTGTTGTAATACAGAGCTTTCATTTAATTTTAATTTAATTTTAAGAACAGGGTGTGCAAAGTGAATATGGGAATGTGAGGGGATTCGTAATGTGTGAAAAAGTGAGAGAATGACAGGGACATTAATGGATATTGTTCATAAAACAAATCAAATAATCAATAATCATAACTCTGTATTTGAATAAATCCAAAAAGCATCCAAAAGCATCAACATTCATTGTTTCTCAATTTCATACCATATTGTTCGTTGTTCCAATAATTAACTTTCCCATAATTTCACAATTCATAACATTTTGTGTAATCATAACTTATAAACAAAGCAACCTTTCCATTCAACAGTCATGTTTAACAAAGCATTGGTCTTTTCTTTCTTTTCTTTCCGTTTTTTTTTTAAATAATAATAAAAAATGCATAGCAATATGCTCGACATCCATCCCTGATAGTCCATAGTGCATCATGATAATAATCAAAATCCATTGTTAAACAATTTATAATCGGGCCTAATTAAAATATACATGGGTCTCTTTTCAAAAACGAATATACTTCCAAAAATGCATGATTACACACAGTCTTCATCATATCAATCGACAAGATCTTGCAATGAAACAATAGTCAACCAAAACATAAAATTTGAGCCTTATCACCGTGGGTATCAAGTTCTTTTAAAACCATTGGTAATCTATACGATGATCCAATATAATGTATGACGCAAGCATCACCAACTACACATAGGGATCATTTTTAAAACTTGCCATAATCTTGATCGGGCCTAGCAAAAACACACAGGTGTTTCCAATTGCAATCAAGACCACGCTAGTAAAAACACAGTGAGTGAAACCATAATGAAAGAACATATCTCTCAACTATATGCAAGTGCTTGTTTCCATTTGTGATTGTTTGACCAATTTTATCATAGAAGGATGAGAGAAAGACTCGACGAAAAAAACCTCCATAACCATTTCACTGATAAACCAATATTTGACAACCTAGAAGGTGCCTGAAGGAAGCAAAGATAGTTGGAAATAAAATCGGGATTGTCACAAAAATATGCAGGGAGACAACAAGAGCGCGTTAATATTTTAACCATAACGCAGAGAGATGGAGGTCTTCTATAGTGTCCCTTTCCAAATAGGAGCTCCAGAGAGGAGGCCTAATGGTTTAAACCACCCCGTTAGACTATAGCCAGGGCCAAAGAAGGGTAAACAAGGTTTACTAGAGGTCACTCCAGTCACAGGTGTTATATTCGGAAAGTGACATTGAGATAAAGAGGGTTAAAAGTTCTTTTAAGTCATTATGAGCTAAAAATAGAAGTCAATAGTGAATTAGGGTTTCAGCAGTGATTTAGGGTTTTGGAAGTCAACAATGAATTAGGGTTTCAGCATGACTTAGGGTTTTGGAAAGCTATAAAGGAAGGGTCAACGACCTAATTCATTATTATGTAGATTATGACTTGTCATTGAGGAGAAGAGGCACATATCAGGAGAGATAGTTCAGTGGATTCCAGGAGGAAGACACCAGTTGGGTGATTTTGATGTTGAGAGACAAATCCTAGTCACCAGGGAGATCATTTAGGTCTTCCATCATTCTTCAGTAGCAATTACATAGTTTTCAACAGCAAGGGCGCATTCATCCAGAGTGAGGGCATAGCTTCTGAGAGAGTTTTTAGTCGAATTATCCCATCTAGGGAGAATTGCGATATTTCCATCCGACCCATTTGAGAGGAAGGCAAGGTGCATCTTTTTCCTAGTTCCTCATCAAATTCTGACGGAGGAATCTACTAGGGCACATTTTCCAGACTTGGACATATGACACTTTTGGCGGATACATTTGGGGTTCCCGAGCAAGCATCAAGCCATATTCATGGAAACCCTTCCGACCCATTTCCCAGTATACCAAGGTGGTCATTTTGAGACACATCTCGTCTGATTCAGAAAGTGGAATCACTAGGACGCATTTTTCCAGAGAAAGAGGGGTGAAGTCCCCCAGGGGGATCCATATAGGGTCCAAAATCACCAGTAGAAGGGTCTGACAGTTACCAATACTGAGGACTAGAGAAAAGTGCATCATTTGAGACAGTTTCCAGGCCATTCTGAGAACTACATCTCCCAGGGAAAAAATTCCAGACTTCCAGCAGTTACCATCAGAGTTGCCATAGTCCCAGCGCATCCATTGATTCCGCAGTGCTCACATATTTTGGGTATTATCTTTTAGTTGTTTATTTGTATTTTGGCTAAGATCCTTTGTTTGTTGATCTAGTCAAGTATTGTCAGTTTATTCAGCCGCATTCGGCCATTTTGTAATCCACAGAGATATCATAATATAAACTTTGCAATCCTTTGTCGCATTTGTTATTTGTATGATCATTTATATGTTGTAAACGATTAATCCTACACACATATTAGTAGTGTTTCCTAGACTAACCAAGTCAGGAACATTACAGTGGTATCAGAGATTTAGTCTTGCTAGCCTATGACTAAAGACAATGAGTGCAGCAGAAGACCCAGAGGGTCATGAACACGTAGGTGACGAATATGTCACTTACAACAGGCATAAGGAAAGAAGGCATAGGCATGATTTTCCCCCTTTTCCTCCTAGCTCAAAGGAAGAGGAAGAGGCACACAAAGAAGCAGAGAGAAGGGCAGAGTGTGAGGCTGAGTGCGAGGTAGAGAGGATGCTAGGAGACATATATGAGTGACTAGAGGGCAGTGGCAAGGCCCCCGTAGATCCAAAGACAACTTTCATGCAGGTTATCAATGACATGTTAGCTAGTAAACGGACCATGTCTCAGTCCTTGGCACAGGTGGTTGATAGATTGGCTAGAGTGGGCACCCCAGACACACAAGTCCCGCATGCAGCAAAGAGGAACTCAGGAGCAGGTAGTAGACCCCAGTCACCCTCTCGCACATACACCTCTATGAGTAGGATTCCCAGACCCTTGTTTCTCAGTTTCCATAGGGAACCCCTGGTGGCAACACTGCCACCGATAGCATAGAGGCCACCCACTCATGTAGATGACATTGCATAGCATAGGAGGGAGTACACAACATTGGGTCGTGACTTCTATCAGGACATGACCCTAGTTGAGTACTATGGACTTAGACTCAGGAACTGCCCCAGAGAGCTGCAGAGGGGAGGACCACAAAAACAGCAGGGGAATAACCTCGATTTCATCCGAAAAGTTGGGAAACTCACCATCCCTTCTTTCAATGGATCGTCCAAATACACTGCCATAGCTTGGGTACAAAATTTAGACACATATTACAAGCTCAACAAGATGACCGAGATAGAGGTCATCAGTTTTGTGACCTTACACTTGGAGGGTGAGGCACACGAGTGGTGGTATCATGGACTGGTGACATTGGGGCACAGTCACATCACCTCCTATAGGGAGCTTACAGATAGTCTCATGGACAGGTTTGACAAGAAGGATCTCGAGATACACTTCAGGGATCTATCCCAGTTGAGACAAACCGACACAGTAGAGGCGTTCATAACAGAGTTTCAGCAGGTAACCATGGTAGTGACAGATATATCAGAGCCCAGGCTTATCATGTTATTCACAGAAGGACTCACAGAGCTTTTGAGAGGATGGGTGAAGGCATACAGGCCTCCCACTTTGCAGGATGCCATCCTTCGCACTCGAGATCTAGCAGACTCAGTGCCAAAGACTAAAAATTTCTCCAAACCATTTGTCCCCCAGAGGGATTGAGACAGGAATCCATTCCAGAGAGAATGGAAGGGAAAGGAGAAGTTGGATGATGAGACTAGGTGAGAGCTTATGAGGAATAAGCTTTGCTTCAGTTGTAGAGATCCTCGGGTCCCAGGACACAGGTGCATGGGCAAGGGAGAGATTCATTATATTGAGGTAGCAGTAGACAGTGTGGACAGTGAGGAGGAGGAGCAGGACAGTGGATCCACTAGTTTAGAGGAGGAGTCAGCACCAATAGAGGAGCAGCCTCCCCATAGACCATTGACACCGGCAGGATCCCATCCTCCAGTAGTCCCACAACCACCAGAGCAGGATAACAGGAGGAAATCAGCAAAGGGAGGAGTCATAGTGACCCTTTCTGGTGTTCCCAGGTATGATACCCTCCGTATCAGAGTGATTATTCAGGGGCAATGGGAAATCACCCTGATAGATGATGGGGCTACCCACAACTTCATCGACACTTCACTAGTATCGAGATGGGCACTTCAGATAGAGGAGTTTGAGGGGTTTGATGTTGCGGTAGCAGATGGCCACACAGTGGAGTGTCTAGAAAAAGTTCCAAACTTAGAGATGAAGTTAGGAAACTACACAGTGAGAGACACATTTTATGTGGTTGACCTATCGGACACGGATGTGGTGTTAGGATTTCAGTGGATGATTACCTTGGGAAAAATCACTACCAACTACCAAACCTTGGAAATGGGATTCAAATATTAGAATGGGAAAAAGGTTGTTCTAAGAGGTATGTCGACAGGAGCACCCAGGACAATTTCAGCCAAGAGTATGGAGAGGATATTCAAACATGGGGAGGTAGCATATGCCACAGAATGCTTGATCACTACTCAGAAGGATTCAAAAGGTCAACAACAATACCATATAGAGATCAAGAATTTGTTGGGACGACATCAATAGGTCTTTGAGGCAATTCGACCAGGGAGACCACCTGAAAGGGGGTTTGAGCACACCATTGAGTTGGAGGAGGGGGAAAAACCTATGATCACCCCCCTATCGTCATCCTAGGAGGTTCAAGGATGAGATAGAGAAGGAAATCAAGGAATTGTTGGCGATGGGACACATCAGACCGAGAAATAGCCCATTTGCTTCTTCAGTTGTCTTAGTTCTAAAGAAGGATGGAACCATGAGGATGTGCATTGATTATCGATCCTTGAACAAGAAAACCATCAAGAACCAGTACCCTATCCCACGCATTGACGAGTTGATGGATGAACTGCATGGGGAAATTTTCTTCTCAAAAATTGATCTACGCTCTGGATATCATCAGATCAACATCCGAGAGCAGGACATAAAGAAGACAACATTCGATGTCATTTTGGACACTTCGAGTTCTGGGTTATGCCATTTGGATAGCAAATGCACCTGCTACATTCCGATCTTGCATGAACCATATATTGAGGGGATCAATTAAGAATCAGTCTTGAGTTTCTTAAGCCGACATCTTGATCTATAAAATGACCATATGAAGAATATGAGAACACCTAGATGAAATTATTGAGAATCATAGAGAGCTGTCAATTATATGCCAAAGGAGAGTCCAAAGTGTGAATTCGATATGAAAATATATAGCACTACGTAGAGCCACATCATCATTTCACAGGGTAGAGGTGCATGAGAGAATATCGGAGACCGTGGATTGTGGTGTGCCAAGGCATAATTGAGGATCTTCTTAGTTTGTGCCGAGGTATTATGAGCCAGTTTAGATAGGGGTTTCTCATCTTGGAGGCACTCTTGCGGATATTACCAAACATGGGGCCTTCATATGGGTGATAAATCACAAGAAACCTTTGATCAAATGGAAGGAAGTCATGGGCACTTGTCCTGTGTTGGCACTGAGACTTCACCTTTCCATTTGTACTGCTAGGTGGCTAGGCATCCAGCAGAAGGGATGGTCACGGTTTCAAAGGGAGGACACCCCATTGTATATTTGAGCTATAATCTTAGTCAACACGAGGTTGTACTCCATTTTATGACAAGGAAATGTTGTTTTTCATGCATGCCTTGACCAAGGATTCGGACAATATGTTAAGCCCTAATATTGGCTCATTACCCCTTAATTGGGGCATATTAGATTAGTAATGTTATTTTATTTAGCATAATAGACTTTAGGCCATTAGTTGTAATTTAGATGATAATATATTTTAATTATATGGAAGCTTCCGTGGTGTTGTAATTATGCCTCCTAGTCTCCTATATATACCAAGGACATTTTCATTTCTGAATCATCTTGTACTTGAACATTTTAGAATGGGGTAAAAGGAGGTTGCCCCCTGAAGAAGCTTATTATCTGAAATTATCTCTTTCAAGACGTTGATTGAGTACTCACGAGGTTTTCTATGCTATAGTGATGTTTGGTTCTTAACATGAGTATCGAGCTCAAAGGTCTTGGGAGGTTTATACATATGAGACACATTGGAATTTTTACTAACTATTTTTCTAATGTTTCAGAAGGAACAGCTTGGAATATATTTATAAGACGGATCAAGGTACGTTTTTTCCAAAATTCAGCTCTTGAGGCATTATACTTTCCGGAGATACAGCACACACAAGATAGGGTTGGGAATCATCCTGAAATGAGTCATTGGGGAATTTTGCTATAAAAATTTTCTGTAAAGTTTCAGACCTTGAAATATGGAGGCCATTTACAGAAAGTGGTAATTTATCTGTGGTAAAATTTCAACTTCTGGTTCATCTTAAATTTGTAGATACATACTGAATGGGTGCTCCGGCTAGTCTATTGACTAGTCTCCAAGAAAGATGTTCGAATTAAAACAATCATAACTTCTTCCTAGAGTATCCCTAAATTGTGTGTGGACTAGTTGCATTGAATTAAGTGGAGAGTCACGTAGTATTTCTGGTACGGGTTTCAGAATTACATATCAATTATTTTGTGTGGGGCACACTATACAAGTGAGATCTCACCGGAAGAAAGCCAAAAGCAGACAGAGTTGGAAAGCCCATAGTAAATTCCATGGCACATCCAACTTTGATCCAAGACATATTTGCATTAACGGAGAAGAAATATCGAGAACTACCTAAAATAAAGTTTCATACGAGAAGGGCAAACTTGGGAGATAGAGCAGAATAAATACTGTCTAGCAGAGCCCATGCCTCAAAATCAAGATTCAAAGTGATATTTGGCCAACCTTACTTACAAAGAACCACACCAAATAAGCCCTCTGAGAGAGTATGTTGGACTCTTGATGAAGGTGAGAGAAAGAAATCGTAGGACATAAATGAACTACAAAAAGAAAGATGGATTCAATGGAAACTCGGTTGGATACTAAGATGGATTCAATGCTTCGGTTGGATACCTAAGAATGGAATTCGGAAGCTAAGTTGGATACTAGATGGATTCAATGGAAGCTAAGTTGATGGATCTAATGAATCCTAAGTTGGATACTAAGATGGATGGATTAAAAGGAGATCATGGAGTATTGAAATATTCATTACAGAGAGACACCCCAAAAGTGAAAATGCATCTCTTGAAATTCATAGTGAGAACACCCAAAAGGTGAATCAAGAATGGAGAAACTCCAACTTTGGTTTGAGACCAACCACGTTCCTAAGATGCATATGAGGAAGTTTGATGGCAAGGACCCAATCAAGTGGATACTTAGGATGGAGCAATTGCTGATCATAATGTGCCACATACACACAAAAGTCACAGTGCTTCTTTATATTTATAACCTAATCAATTTGTTTGGTATGTCGATGGCTGTTCTGTAAATCACACTTGTCACTTGGACAATTTTCCCACTTGGAAGAATGATAGCACACTATGGATACAAGGAGCAATACATGCTTTTAGCCAATTGATAAATCTCAAAGCAAAAGGGTTCAGTTCTGAGCACATTTAGAACTTCCAAGATTGAATATAAAAGGTAGCCGATATTCTAGATGAGCACTTGATTGGCGTATTCACATAGGAACTTTAAAGGATAACATTCAACATGAGGTTGACTTTGGGAACCCAAATCATTTGAAATCACATTTAAGGTGGCAAAAGAAATGTTGAGAAATAAAAATATGGCTATGGCTACTAGAAGGACCTATCTACAGCATCTATAGAGAACAAGTGCTCCATGCTCCTAAACCTCAACCTGAGGCTAACACCTCAACAATTGGGAGGAAAGAAAAGAAAAAGGTTTATGGCTTAATTGTGACAACAAAATTCTAGGTAAGGGACATAAGTGTGGTGAAGAATTATTCTACATAGATTGTGAAGAGGAAGAAGAACAAGAACAGAATATCTCAAGGTAGAAACTTATAGAAGCAATTTAGATGCAGAAGAGTTACGACTCCCGATATGGAGTGCAATGCATTGGTTGGGTGCTCGACCACTCAAGATAGGATACATCAAAATACAAAAGGTAATAGTCCTAATTGATTACATTACTCATAATTTCATTCCTTAAATTGGCAGAAGTCTGGTGTTTTGTATATCCATTTGAGTTTCAAGTAATGATTAGGATGGAGGAACTATTAGTTGCTCAAGAAAATGTAATAAGATCAATCTTACTATGGGGAATATGTAGTAGATGGTCAATGATTGCTATACCCATGGGTGGTCTTTATGTCCTACTAGGAGTCCAATGGTTAAAATCATTAGACAATGGCTTTAATTTCAAGAAATTTTCATGAATTTTTATTGGAAGGAAAAGAAATTGAGTTGAGAGGTATCCACAGGAAGCCGATAAGGTGATAGCTCTAAGCAACGACAAAATTGTGAAAAGGGGTATCCAAGGCATTGTGCACAACTATTCTCACTAGATGTCCAAACATCTAAGACATCTATTCCTCAAGATCTCCCAAAAGGGATCATTGATAAGCATTCCAAATTGACTGAAGATGATATTCCCAAAGGTATCACCCACTGCAGAAATAATGATCATGAAATTCACCTAATTCCACGGAGTGTTCCTCCTAACATCAGTGCATCTGAGATACCCTTATGCGGAGAGAGTGAAATTAGGCCCATGGTTGAAGAAATGTGAATTTTGGCATTAGTAGACCTAGCCAAAGTTCTTACTAAACACCAGTGGTAATGGTATTCAAAAGATAGCTCATAGTATGTGTCCAGTTATAGAGAGATCAACAATATCACTATTAAGATAAGTTTTCCCATTCCATCATTGATGAATTGACAGATGAACTACATGGGCAATCTATTTCCACAAAATTGGATCTCCGTTAAAGGTATCATCAGATCAAAATGAAGAAGAAGATATCTAAAAAACAGCATTCCGAACTCAACAAGGCCATTATGAATTTTTAGGTCATGCCTTTTGTATACAAATGCACCTTCCACATTCAAGGGTTGATGAATTCCATTTTCCAAGCCTTCCTTAGAAATTTGTGTTAGTATTTTTGATGATATACTAATCTATAGAAATCTTGGGAGGATCATGTACAACATGTTGACAAAGAGTGCTACAACTACTAAAGGAGCAACAACTATATGCTAAATACATCCAAATGTTTCTTTGGAGTAAAGAGGAGTGATGTTAGGTCATGTGTATCTCATGAAGGTGTCAAATTAGACCCTAACAAGGTCAAAGGCCATGATGGACTAGGCGATTTAAAACATTAAAAATCTTAGAGGATTTTGGGTTTGTGAGGTTACTACCACAAGTTTTTTAGGAACTATGGAAGAATAGACGGCCTTTAACAACACTAACTAAGAAGGATGCATTTCATGGACTCAGACAACTAAATATTTTGAACAGCAAAGAGGTGATGTGTACAACTCTGTCTTGACCACTCCAGACTGCAAAAAAAACCTTTATTGTGGAAATGGAATTGGTGTTGTCCTAGTAAAGGAAGGAAGGCCCTAGCTTTTGAAAGTCGACCACTCAGGAAGATACTTACACAAACCCACATTTATGAGAAGGAAATGATGGCAATACTACATGCATTGAAAAAATGCAATCCTTACCTAATGGTAGGCACTTCAAAGTCAAAACAGTCATGATAGTCTTAAATACTTCTTGGAATAAAGACTATCTTTAGAAAATTAACAAAATGGGTAACCAAGATATTGGGCTATGATTTTGAAATAAATCTATAAAAAGGGAAGCAAAATGTTGTGAGATGCACTCTCAAGAAAGGATGAATATGTTGAGGCCTTTCTTTTGCTATCTCTATCATCCAACCCAATTGGATAATGAGAAACGAGGATGAATGGAAAAATGACAAAAAAAGTGGACTCTCATTCAAAGTTTAGCAAGATTCGGTCATCAGATACATTTACATGGAAAAATGATTCACTATGGTACAAGATGCAGCTTATATTTTTGTAAGAACTCCCCAACTCAAACAAAGGTACTGTGGAATTGCACACCTCCAATAGGAGGGCACTTTCGGGATTTTTGAGAAAACTTACCAACAGAGTCAAGAAAGGATTTTTTTGGGATGGCCTTAAAACTGATGTTCAAAGGTTTGTGGCCGAGTGTTTGGTTTTCCAACATAAATAAGTGGAAACAATGAGACCGGGTCTTTTACAACCGTATCCATCCCAAATTGTGGGAGGAGGTTTCCATGGATTTCATCAGAAGTTGCAAAGTGAAGGAAAGTGTCTCATCATGGTGATTGTTGAAGTAGACTAATAAAGTACGTACACTTTTGTGCACTCTCATCCCTTCAAAGCTAGGTTCCACCGCATTCATGGAGACGGAGTTCAAAACTATGGCAGCCCAAATATTATTGTAAGTGGCAAGGATCCCATCTTCAATGGACATTTTGAATGAAATTATTTTCTGGTTTGGTACTCAATTGGCTCATAGCTCATCCTATCATCCTCAATGTGATGGATTAAAATTTGAGATAGTGAACAAATATGCAGAGAAGCTACAACCCGTTATTTGTCGATAAACAAACACAATGTAAGTTCAAATGGTTACCCTTGGCCGAGAATGGTGGTATAACACTTCCTTTCCTGCTGCAACAAAAATGTCACCATTTATGGCACTTTATAGTTCCACCCTCCTTCATCACTTCTTATCTAAAATAAAATCTAAAGTTCAAGCAGTGAAATATCACATAGAGCATCAACAAAAATTTCAAATCTTGAGACAACAGCGACCATGGCAGAGTCATGAAACAACAAGCGGATCAACATGCATTGATGAAAGAAGTTTTGAAGTAGGGATTGGGTATTTTTAAGACTACAGCCATACAAATGATATCCTCAAGCAAGCCAGAAGGATAATAAATTATCACCCAAAGTACTGAAGCGCCTAAGGTGTTGCAAGATTGGTACTATGGCATACAAGTTGGAGTTACCTGCATCTTCACTAGTACACCAGTTTTCCATGTTTCGTATTGCAAAAGAAGGTTATAGGCGACAAAGATCCGAGTTCAAATATATTTCCAGAACTTGGCCAGGAAGGAAAAATCATATTGGAGCACAAAGCCATCAACATTTTACAAATTAATGTGAGAATAGATCATTTTGGTATCTCATTAAATGGAAGCTTCTGCTGAAGATTCCATGGGAAGATGAGTCACTATACTGAAGCATCCAAAGTTACTGAAGCGTTGTGGACAACACTTGTCTCAGGAGGCATTAAGCCTAATATTGGCTCAATACCCATAGTGGGCATATTAGATTAGTAATGCTATTTTATTTATGTCGACTTTAGGCCATTGGTGTAATTTAGATTAGTAATGTATTTTAATTATGTCAGCTTTAGACCATTGTTATGATGCTATACCTCCTAGTCTCCTATATATATGCAAGGAGACATTTTCATTTTGAATCATCTTGTACTTGAACATTTAAGTGGGGTAAAAGGAGGTTGCCCTCCGAATGAGGAGGCTTATTATCAAAATTATCTCTTTTCAAGGCGTTGAGTACTTTCCTGAGGTTTTCTATGCTATAGTGAATATTTGGTTCTTAACACAATATTTGGTGGGCAACAAATCTGTGGTCAAGACCGATCACAACAATTTGAAGTATTTCCTTGAGAAGGACCTGGAGTGATGCCAGAAATGGAGTGATGAAGATGCAGGCATTCAACTTTGACATGAAGTATGTCAAGGGTAAGAAGAACATTGTGGCTGATGCACTATCAAGGAGACCCGTGGCATGTTCTTTGATGGAGATTCGGTGATTGTGATGCACTATCAAGGAGACCCGTGGCATGTTCTTTGATGGAGATTTCAGCAGATTGGAAATCCCACTTGTTAGTGGAATATTCCAAGAACAAGTTTGCTTGTGAGGTGATGGATGGGAATATACAGGATGACCAGTATAGGGTCATTGACGATGTCATATTTTACAAGTATAGAGTCTACTTGGTGCCAGATTCATGGCTCAAGAAGAATATCCTCACCGCAATTCATGATTCACCTCTAGCAAGCCATTAGGGGTTTTTCAAAACCTATAGATAGATCAGAGAGAGTTTCTCATGGAAGGGCCTCAAATAGGATGTTATGAGACACGTTAGTGAGTGTGTGACTTGCCAGCAGAACAAGTCAGATCATGCTCTTCCAATAGGGCTACTCCAGCCACTCCCCATTCCAGAGAAAAAATGGAAGAGTATATCTATGGACTTCATCACAGGTCTACCCAAGGTCTAGGGTAAGGACTGTATATATGTAGTGGTCGAAAAATTGACCAAGTTTTCTCACTTCTATTCCATACCAACAGAGTACAATGCAGTTCAGGTAGCCGATATTTTCTTCAGGGAGGTCTTCAGACTTCATGGGTTGTCGAAGAATATCGTCAGTGACATTTATAATCGGTTCATAGGGACATTTTGGAGAGAGTTGTTTCAGTTGGTGGGGACAGAGTTGACACCTAGCACCAGCTATCACCCTCAGAAAGATGGGCAGACCAATATTGTCAACAAGTGGGTTGAAGGGTATTTGAGGAACTATGTAGGAGGACAACAACAAACATGGGTAAAATTGTTACATTTAGGAGAACATTGCTACAACACCACCTTCCACATGTCCATTGGTATGACACCCTTCCAAGCATTGTACGGATATGATGCTCCCACTTTGGTAGACTTGGTCTTCAGGGAGAGAAGAGATCCCAAGGCCAACGATTGGATCATAGAGATTCGGTAGATTCTCAAGTTGTTGAAAGAGAACCTGCAGACAGCACAAAACTGACAGAAGATAAGTGCGGATAGGCACAGGATAGAGCGTAGCTTTGAGGTTGGAGATTTGGTTTTATTGAGACTCCAACCCTACAGAAATTCATCTCTGAAGAAGAGTGGGGCCGAGAAGCTCAAGCCCGGATTTTATGGTCCTTACAGGATCATGCGCTGAGTAGGCGAGGTTGCTTACGAGCTAGAGCTTCCATAGGGGAGCAATATTCATAATGTGTTCCACGTGTCTTGCCTAAAAAAGGCAGTGGGACAATTCATTAGCACATCAAAGGAGCTTCCCCCGTTGGATAAGGAGGGACAGTTGGAGTTAGTTCTGGAGGAGGTTTTGGAGTTCCGAGAGTGGAAATTGAGCAGGGTCATCAGAGAGTGTTTGATCAGATGGAGAGGGCTTCCAGTATATGACGCTACTTGCGAGAGCGAGCAGGTGTTCCAACACCCTGGACTGGTATTGCTTGAGGACAAGCAATTTCGGGAAGGGAGGATTGTAATGTCCCTTTCCAAATAGGAGCTCTTGAGAGGAGCCTTAATGGTCTAAACAACCCTATTAGACTATATCCAGGGCCAAAGAGGGGTAAACAGGGTTTACTAGAGGTCACTCCAGTCACAGGTGTTATGTTCGAAAAGTGACATTGAGCTAAAAAGGGTTAAAATCCCTTTTAAGTCATTATGAGCTAAAAATAGAAGTCAATGGTGAATTAGGGTTTCAGTACTGATTTAGGGTTTTGGAAGTCAACAGTGAATTAGGGTTTCATCATGATTTAGGGTTTTATAAATCTATAAAGGAAGGGTTAGCGACCTAATTCATTATTATGTAGATTATGACTTGTCATTGAGGAGAAGAGGCGCATCTCAGGAGAGATAGTTTAGTGGATTCCAGGAGGAAGACACCAGTTGGC
>SNQJ01S0045151.1:92559-116624 GCA_010110895.2 Picea sitchensis | reverse complement strand
CTCTCTTGAAATATATTCACCTCCTCTGTCAGTTCTTAGAACCTTGATGTAATAACCACTCTACTTCTCCACAAGTGATTTGAATTTATGAAAACAACCCAATGCGTAAGAGTTATGTTTTAGGAAATAAATCCATGTTTTTCTTGAGAAATCATCAATCAATGTAATAAAGTATGTACTGCATCCTATATATGGTGTTTGCATTGGTCCACTGATATTTGAATGTACAATTTCTAGTGGATCTTTTTCTCTATATGACTTTCCAATTGGAAATTATTCCCTATGCTACTTTCCAAATATGTAGCCTTCACATATTCTTTCTGGTTTTTCAATTAATGGAAAACCTTTTACCATATCCTTTATGTGTAGCAGCTTCAGACCTTCAAATTTTAAGTGTTCAAATATGAAATTCCATAGCAAAGATTCATCCTATACTTTAGATTGGAATGATTCTTGCATCTATGAGCCATTTTCTTCTTCTCTCTTAGTACTGTGCGCACTAGTGTTTCCTTCCTTGGAACTGCACACACTTCTTCACTTTCTTCTTTGAATGTTGTGTTAGACTGTGCATCTTCTGTGTCATAGACAACTTTTATTTTTTTTCTCTTCCTAGTTGTCTTTAATGTCAATGGAAACATTATGTTGCTTGTCATATGAATTATTTCAATAAGTTGATTTCTTGGATATATGTCCATAATCACACAGTGATTATCTTCCATGTAGATTCTATATCATTTCGGTAACAATTGTCCTGTGCTCATCAAATTATGCTTCAGACCAAAAACATAATATACATCATGTATAATGTTTTTCTCCCCCTGCTTAGTTAAAATGTTTATACTGCCTTTTCCTAAGACACTGACTTGGATATATGTTCCAAGTGTAACTTTAGTTTGGACTGACTTATCCAAACTAGAAAACAACTCTAACTTTCATATCATGTGATTACTACATCCTGAATCTAGATATGATATGTCACATGGACTTTCTTGAAAAACTTTGCATTCAAATGGGAAAATTATAGGCATTTCTTTGCGCATGCCATAAACATAGGGCTAGAGGGACTATTTTTGTTGTGTGACTGATCTTGAGCTTTATTGTTGTGATTATACTATCTCTTTTTGCACTCATATGCATAATGTACATACTTTTTACAGTAATGGCACTGAATCTTTAACTTATCAAATTTTTGATTACTTGGTTGAATGGCATTTATGTTTTGACCTCTTCCACCAGTGTTTCTAAGACTAATACTACGTTCACCTCTGAAATAACTTTTTCCTCTACCTTTAGAGTTATCTCCCCCCCTTCCTCTTCCACGACTTATATATGACTTCATGGAGAATTCATTCTCTAATGGTATATTTGATATGTTTAATATGTGTTCATGATTAATGAGGGAAGCTTGTAGCTCATATAGAATAAAATGACTTGGGTCTTTGTTCTCCTCTAAAGTCACAACAATGGTATCAAATTTAGGAGGAAGGATCCTAAGTACCTTCTCTAAAACCTTTATATCCTCTATGGTTTCTCCATGAGACTTAATCTAATTTATCATGCCAATAACATGGGTATAGAATGAATCTAGCGAATCTGATTCCTTCATTGACAAAGTTTCAAAATATCTTCTAAGAATTTGTAGTTTCAAAGTCTTGACTTTGTCCATACCTTGATAAGAGGTTTGTAGTATCTCTCATGCTTTTTTGGCTTGCTTTGTTGATGCAACTCTTGGGATTATTTTCTGATGCATGGATTGATGCATGTAGAACATCACCTTTCCATCCTTATTCCTTTGATATTTCAAAGCATTCTTCTCAGCTTGTGTGATAGCATTGTATGTTCCTTGATCTGATGGTTCCACATAACCATTTTTTACTATCTCCCATACATCTTGACCCAAAAGTAATGCCTTCATGGTGAAGGACCATAACTCATAATTTTTGCCTGTAAAAGTGGGATGTTGCAGATTGAAGTAGAAGCCATATTTTCACCTTACAATAGAGTTGTTTCTCTTGAAAATTACTATGATAAAAATTTCTATGATCAACCTGCTCTGATATAACTCGCTCTGATACCAAATCATGGATCTACAACATGTAGTAAAACTCTGTGCAACAAAATTACAAATACTTTGCGCCACAAAATTTCATCGCTAAACTCTTAGGACTTACCATTCAGTTCATAGACTACACGATTTATTGCATGTTGTGATAGTAACACTAAATAAGTCAATTGCTTGACACAAAATCAACACTATGCTATACTTAGCATATAAACTCAGAAATACTTATGAATTTGTCAACACAAAAAAATACTTGATATATTATAAACTCGGGTGTTGCGTGCTAATACAAAATGAAATACTATGTCGAGCTTCGACTCCAACAACTTTTGAACAAACTTCTGCAACTTACAAGCACAGATATTGAGCTCTCAAACTTCTTTGACTCCTCACAACTGTTATTGCTTCCTAACTAACAACTTTGTTCTCTCTACCTTTCTTTCTTGACTACCTACAAAATCGGGCATATATAGATGAAGACTAAAACTTCTTGTTGAAGTAAAATTGACTCAAACAATTAATATGACAATAAATTTTGACTGACTTCTATCCACTTAACAGAGCTCGAAAAAGATAAATATCGACTCATTAAATAACTCCCCTACTTGTCGACTAAAAAAAATCAGTTTGTGTAATTGTAGAGCTCACGAACTTGAGAATTGTAGACTGACTAACTGACTAAGTCAACGGAGATGTAAATCTCATCAACTTGTAATTAATATCTCCAACAACGTGCACTATCTTATATTTTTTATTTCCTTTTAAATTTACTAAAAATATTTATTACATATCACTTGAAGAAATTTTTTTCAACATTCTCCTCTTAATGCTTAACTGAAATGTAAATAAAAAAAATCTATAATCGAAATACCTTTGTAAATATATATTTATCATGTGGCTTGCAAAATTGTAACTTCGTTACTCATTTTATCAAATCTTGAATGAATCCATGGCATTCATCTCTATATGGTTTGTCTTTATAAGAAACATGGGAGTGTTTAATATCTTAATGGTAATGCTATTATCTCAATATATCACAATGGGGGAATTGACCTCTTGTTGTAAATCTTATGAAACATTATGTAGTTGGATTTTTTGGCAAGAGGTTTCCATCATATCCTTTTCCTCCCTTTCCGCAAGAGAAATTGGTTGTTGCTTCTTCAAACTCCAAGCTACAATACCACTACCAAAACTAAAATAATATTCTGAAGTCAAATTATTGTTATCTATTGAAAAAACCAAATACGAATATGAAAATCAAACTAATTCCAAACTCTTTGTTGCTATCTAACGAATACAATTATCCATTGTTCCTTTGGTATTCCAAAATTTTCTTTTTTCTCTATCCATCATAAATGTAGAAATGGGACTTACTACAAAAGGGATATTTGTTCTATTAGTTGTAAGGTATATCATAGTACCAACACACTTCTAAAATTGAATTCCATCAACTCTACTTCTCTCATCTTTCTAGATCAATTTTCACCTTGTTTCAAGTGATTTGTCACTTTCTCGCACTTGTCCACTCCAAATAGCCTAAACAAATCTTGTTCATATTTCACTATACAAATAAACATACAATTCAACATTTGATATACCTCCAATTAATCTATAAATTATCATGTATATTCCATCAGAATAGGTCATCCCAATATATATTACAATTTTCTAAAATATTTTATTATGGGGTTGATTACCTTAGATCTCAAATTTATTATTCATATCTTAGTGCTAAAATTTATGGAAACAACTAAAGTCTAAAATGAGAGAAAAAGAATGCACCATCCACACAAATGAACATAAGTTGTGGCTTTGAAAACACAATAAAATAGAAAAACTAACTAGAAGGTGAGCCCTATGATATGCTCTATTTTTATTAGTTAAGAAAATAAAGTAAAAAGAAAGGGGCACTCACTAAGAAATTGCCATGGACACTATGGCATGAATGGTTTCTAAAAAATCTTCTACCTCCTATGTTATGTTGGCACACTTACTTATAATGAGAGGGGGGTGGTGAACAATATAAGAATATGTTTTTTTTCTTATAGTATTTCCTTTCAATATTAATCAATATATCATTTTACCAAATGTAGAAGATAATGATAAATGCACAAACATACATTTCATAGTACACAGATTTAACGTGGAAACTCAAATGGGAGAAAACCAAAAAACAATTATTTTATAAAATCATGTAGGCACCAACTTATTGTTACAATGTTTGCGGGTACCAACTTGGAGGAGACACCAATCCCCCTAGTTGAGCACCAACTCATCATTTCCTATAGGCACCAACCTATAGTTGTTATATTTGCAGGCTCCAACCTATAGGAGACACCAATCCCCTTAGTTGAGCACCAACTCAATAACATGTATGTACCAACCTACTAGAGACACCAATCTCATCAATTCGTCAACAATGTAAAATATTATATTTCCCTCAATCCTTTACTTGCATCATACTGATGCTCTATCTCTGTTTTCACACTACATTCCTTCAATTCACAATCTTCTTGATTTTAGAATTTTTTTAGACCTTGCAACTCCCATCCATGCTTAGACGATTACATTATCTTCGTTTCATTCCTTGTTATCCTCAGACCTCAAAGCCTTAGAGATTCTCTCCACACGATCCACAAATACTCACTTTCACCTCTCACTTTTGACTTGGATCTAAGAATCATTATTTATATAGAGCATACACCCAAGGTTTTGTCCACATATCCAAAAAAATATTTTTCATGAGATCGGCTCTAGATCTCTTAGCTCTTCCTAAAAATTTGGACTTTATAAATCCTTCGAAATTGGTCCCAAATTTCTTGTAATTCACAAGATATATTCTCATTGGAATGACCATAAGCCTTGATTCTCAATAGTCATGGGATGCGGTCCCTTGAATTGATCGTGGTCATTGATTCATTCTCCATCTATCAAAACATGCAACACAACCTTGATGCACAACAATCATCCAATATGGACCTCATATTGATTTTAACCATTGATCCAATTCTCACATAGCTTAAACCTTCATCTCATATCCACCATCCAATCATATCTCTGATTAACCTCATCTGTTGATCTGTTATCTTGATAGTTTCACCATAGGTATAAGGAATATCATTTCAAAATTTCAAACTTTCATGGCCTCTAAACCACACCTTCGCATTATGTCGCACTCACTTTACACCCATACTTAGAAACGTTTCTAAGTATTTCATCATAGGTCTAAGGAATTTGTGTTCAAACTTCTGCAGCCTCTAGAATGTACCTTCGCTTTCTGCCACACTCAATTTTCACCTGTACTTGGAATTTTTTCTAATTATTTCACTGCAGGTCTAAGATATTGCACTCAAACTTCCATGGCCTCCTGAATACACCATCACATTCCACCACACTCATTTTGCTGAATTTTGGGCTATTCTAGAGAATGAATTTGTATGTCTTTCCACATGCTCAATATTTGATATCTTATTCTGTAAATCACACAAAAGAAATTATATCCTATAATATTTCCATTCCAATTTGTCTCAAATAGTTATCATTCTCTATGAATAAGTTAAGATTGTTTTACCCGGAACCCCTGTTCAAAACTAGTTTCAGAAATAGTCAAAATCCCTATCTTCCACATAGTGTATCTCCAAAAGTGAAACAAACCAAAATTTGAAAATTCTACCACTGGTATCTTCATATGTCTTCTCAACAACCTCTAATTTTAGATATCTGAATCATTATAGAAAAAAACGTTATAGTGAAAATGGTAATATGACCTATAAATAGCATACCTTAGAACACATCATCAAAAACTTCATCCTCCCTTGGGTTTTCGACCTTCTTTACTTCACCTTCCCTCTGAAATTTTCCTCACTACCTCAAATATCCAATCTGTATTCTCAGAAGTGATTTGCAATTGACTCTTCTCTATGTTTTAAAGGGAAATTCCTTAATTACATGAAACTGTCATGCAACTCATGATGGCATGCAACTGACATGAAACCTGTTATCTTCTTTTTACTACCATGCAAACTTCGACATGCAAATTTGTTCAAGGTTTGACATCAATGACAACCAATATTAATAATTAATTATCCCTTCAATAATTAATTATCCCTGTAATAATTAATTAATCTTTTATGATAATTAATGAAATGCAATAATTAATTATCATTGCAATAATTAATTAATATTTTTTTGCAATTAATTAATCCCTATTGCAACCATTTTGACTGGTCAAGATTCTTGATGACCTTCTAGAGGCTTCTAGAATATTCTTGAGGGTCCTCCAACTTCACAGAGCCATATCTCTTCAACCATGAGGAACTATGTGACATACCATATATCATTGGAAATGGAATGACTCATACTATCCATCTATGATAGTATTACCTGCAAGTACATTGACCTATATGTATTTATTCCTCGATCAATTGTGGGTTCCATGACCAACCTTTCACTGGATATTCTCACATGGATCATATACCAAGGTAACCTCTCAACCAGATCTCCAACACATGCCTCTACCAAGAATGTAGCAAAGTCACCAACATACCATCACAAGATATGTTCATATACCATACCATGTACCAACATGTACCATGCATCAACCATGTACATCAACAATGTACATCAACCACGTATGTCAAACATGCACATCAACACATGTACCATACCATGTTCAAAACCATTCACATCAAACATGTACATCAACCATGTATGTCAACATGTACCACTATATGTATCATAACAAGTGTATACCTTAACAATGTGTCAATATCAATGGTAAACCTCTAACACAACAATCCACTATCCAACAATCTCATCCAAATCTCTTGGGATTGCAGACTTCTCCAAGGTTTGACATCAATATCTAAGATCACTCTCCAAGGGTTGACATCAATGACAACCAATTGTTCAAACCAATTGTCCAACAATATCCCCCTTTGGCATTGATTGAAACACTTAGACATGACAACCCCATGCTCATTCTCACCCTGTGACCATCGCTCCTCATCAATTCTTTTATCTCTCCCCCTTTTACATCAATGGAAAAGGGTATCTTCCTTGGGGATTCCCCCCTTGTATTCATGCATTTTTTCTTCTCTCCCACTTTGACATCCTGGGAAAAGGGTAAATCTCTCTCTAGGGATGCTCCTTTTATTTGAGCTTTCCTTGGGGCTTCTCTCCTTATATTCAGTCTTCTGATCTCTTCTTTGACTATTTCTCTCTCCTTAACTTCTTTGTAGTATGTCATGTAGATCAAATGTAGGTATTCATGTACCTACTTTCTTTTGGATTTTTTATCTATTCGTGCTTCCTCTTGTAAATCACTGGCATAAAAGAATTCAAAGTTTAATCATTCAAATATTTCATTATCAAAAACATCCAACTACCTATGAGTTAGTCTCTGAACCAATATGTCCCAAACTCATGCTCTCATCCACTAACATATATCTATCCAATCTTTCCAAGTGTCTTATGAATCCATCTATTTCCATGTGACCCATATTGTTCATGACTCTGCTACTCAATTGTCCAGAATGTTGACCCATCTTCCACTTCACTATTATAAAGAATCTTATGAATCTGTTGCAACTAATAATCACATACCTACATCACAAACTGAATTAACTATTCCTTTACCAACCAATTTGTCACAGGACCTCCTATACCTTTGTCATCAAACCACTTTGAATCAAACATATGTAACACCACTCTGAAACACTTCATGTTGTATTAAGGATAGATATATGAACTATAAATGTTGTTGCATATGGAGGAATCCATCCTAATGTGGAGTAGTATTCTTCTTTGTCTGTAGATCCATCATCTTCCTGAATTTTGACACTTTCTTCCTGGATTGTAACATATTCCCTTCTACATTTGGATTCATCATGATCTCGTACTACTATGTATCTTGAGAGTGGAATTTATGGGACCTATTCTTCCTTTACCTTCTTTGAATCATGATCTTGCAATGTTGTGGATTCTTACAATACGATCCTTGAAACTTGTTCTTCCTTCACTTTCTTTTCTATTCTTTTTCATACTATTGTAGATCTTGTGATCTCTGGGACAATTTATTCATTCATATGCTCTTATTATCTTTGTTTTATTTTCCAAACCTTCTTATACCTATTATGAATGTTTTATTTCATGGATGGATCTATCATGATTTTGCAATTTCAATATATGTGACCATAATTGTGCCATTTGTAACATTCAATCTTGCAAAGAGCCACATAAGAACTACTTGCTTAAACATTTCTTCCATATGATCTACATTCTACAACTTTGTGTCCAAATTTAGTATAATAAAAATAGTAACCATAAAAGACACTTTGATACCTGGGATTAGATGATCCTCTATGTGATGTAGTCCTTCACAATTCATGCCTTGTCTAACCATGATCATAGTTGAATCTTCTTTGTTGTTTGAAAGTAGATGATCTTCTTGAAAAGGTATCCTTCCTCTTGGACTCTTGCTGACCATGATTCCTTCCTTTAAGTACGTATGTGTAACTCTTAAATTTTTCTTCATTATTCCTTTCTGGTAACCTGTGAAACTTCTCTTAAAATTTCTGTGTTGATGATATGTATGCTTCTTCAACGTTTTTACTAAGCTTGACAACTTTTAATCTCAACATGGAAACTTCTTCTTCAAGATTCTCAACCTAATCTTCTTTCTTCATCATCTGATTCTTCATGACTTATTCTGTTCTCTTTTCCTCTTCAAGGAGATGATTTCTTCTTCAAGTTTTCTTTCTTGTTGACTAGATTCTGCTTCATGATTCTTTTCATTTTCAATCTCAAGATTGTCTTCCATTTCATTGGGATTTTTTGTCTCATCACTTTCAATCTTCAAGTAAGGGAATTCAATTTCAATATGTCCTACTTCTTCACAATTAAATAAAAAATACTTACCTATGTTGACTTCTTCATCATCTGAGTTTTCACCTGCTTCATTTTCTTTTGTTCCTTGCCTTGCATAAAGATCTTGTAGGCTTTCCCAAATCTTTTTGGCTGATGCATACTGTCCCGCTTTGGTTTTTACTGAATCGGGTAATCCTTCCATGATAAAATACATTTATATCTTGTTGGTCCTTTTCAATTCCTTCTTGGCTGCAGTCTTCAAAGGATTCGTTGTAGTTGTGTACCTTGTCACAATTGATCACCAAATATCACAACCCTTTGCTTGCAAAAAAGATTTCATTTTGTTGCTCCATATTTCATATTTCAGAACACTTTGACCATTGAATTGTGGTACTTCCATATTATACATATCATTTCTCTCCATGATCTACCTTCCAGTGGTTAAAATGTTTCCTGAAGGAACCGACTCTCATACCGGTTGTTGAAAACTGAGAGGGGGGGTGAATCATTATGAGCACAATTAGTAGTTTTAATTACAATATAAAACCTCCAGTAATATCATGAGAATTCAAAACATCATAGTTCAATGCATAGACATCACAAAAACACTATACAAAAGAATTCTATGTGGAAACCCAATGCAGGAGAAAAACACGAAATGTTTTTCTTATTTATCAAAGAGTACATTCATTGGAAGGACCATTTTCCTATTTCTCCAGCTATAAATGGAAGGAGGCTCCAACCCCTTGTTTACATGTTGCAACCTGAAGGAATCTCCAACTCCCTAATTTTTTGGATCCAACCAAAAGGAGGCTGCTACAACCCCCTTTCCTTTCCCCATCCAACAACCCTGAAATATAAATGTAGACCGATTTGTCATTGTAACCACATCAACCTTTCATTGTCCCTATCACTAGACTGATATACCATCACTATCACTATCAACATGTCACTATAAACCTATCACAATAACCTATGATCTTGTAGCGTACCTAGTTTATTTTATCACATACCTTCATACCTTCCTCAATTCAAAAACAAGAGAATAACATCTTCATCAACCTTTACCTCAGTCTCACGGGACTAGTTTTGGATTAGTCACAAACCCTAATTTTCAACAAGAATAAATCAATACATGTAATGAATAAGGTATAAAAAATGTACCCAACATTCTTCAGTATGTCTTCTGAAATTCCTCAAAGTTTCACTCCTTGAATCATTCCTAAGAACGAGTTATAGAGAAAATGGTATACCTTGTTGAATTCTCACCTATTTTAGAGATATAACTTGTACGGATTGCCACATGCTCAATATTTGATATCTTATTCTAAAAATAGAAAAAAACAAAATACGGCTTGTAAAATTTCCATTACAATTGATATCACATCATTTTGATTCTCTATGAATAAGTTATGATTGTTTTACCATGAACACATGTTTAAAATGAGTTTCAAAACTAGTCAAAATCCATATCTTCCACAGAGTGTATCTCCAAAAGGAAAACGAACCAGAATAGGAAATTTCTACCACAGGTACCTTGATATGTCTTATCAACAACATTTTATTTTCTCTATCTAAATCATTCTATAAAAAAACTTATAGAAAAAATCGTAAGATGACCTGTAAATAACATACCTTAGAACACATCATCAAAACCTTCATCCTCCCTTGGATTTTTCGTCTTCTTTACTTCACCTTCCCTCTTAAATTTTCCTGACTGCCGAAAATATCCAAGCTATATTATCAGAAGTTATTAGACACAAGTGATTTTCAATTGACTCTTCTCTTTGTTTTAAAGGGAAATTTCTTAATGACATGCAACTGCCATGCAATTCATGATGGCATGCGACTCACATGAAACCTATTATATTTTGTTTACTTCCATGAAATATTCGACATGAAACTTTGTTCAAGGGTTAACATCAATGAAAACCAATCTTAATAATTGATTATGCATGAAATAATTATCCCTGGAATAATTAATTATTATTTCAATAATTAATCTTTTTTCAATAATTAATTAATGAGATGCAATAATTAATTATCCTTGCAATAATTAATTAATATTTTTTAACAATTAAATAATCCCTATTGAAACCACTTTGACTGTTCAAACTTCTTAACGACCTTCTAGAGGCTTTTAGAATATTCTTGAGGGTCCTCCAACTTCACAAAGCCATATCTCCTCAACTGTGAGAAACTACATGACGTATCGTATGTCACTGGAAATGGCATGAAAAATAATATCCATCTATGATAGTCTTACCTACAAGTACACTGACCTACATGTCTTTATTCCTTGGTCAACTGTGGGGTTCCATGACCAACCTATCACTATATCCTCTCACATGGATCATATACCAAGGGAACCTCTCAACCGAATTTCCAACACATGCCTCTACCGAGAATGTACCGAAGTCACCAACATACCATCACAAGATATGTTCTTGTACCATACCATGTACCAACATATACCATGCATCATCAACTATGCACATCAATACATGTACCACACAATGTTCCAAACCATGCACATCAACCATGTATATTAACCATGCACATCAACCATGTACCACAATATGTACCATAACAAATGTATACCTTAACAATGTGTCAATATCAATGGGAGACCTCTAACATGATGATCCATTGTAAAATGATATCATCCACATATATAGGTCTTCTAGACTTCTCCAAGGGTTGACATCAATATCTAAGATCACTCTCCAAGGGTTGACATCAATGACAACCAATTGTCCAACAATATTCATCTGACTGGTTCCTTCTTGAAACTTAGTCATTTCTTTGTTCTATGCAGGACATCTTCATCTGAACAATTACTTCTTGAGACTTAGTCATTTATTCATTCTCTACGGGACATCTTCATTTGATCGATTCCTTATTGATACTTATTTATTTCTTCAATTCTTCGAAATCTCACGGTGGGTCCAGAGGTTTTCTCTCATTCTTCACATATTCTAGATTCTATGCCACTTCATTATCTTTGTGATGTCTTGATACTTAGTTTCCTTTCAGGGCAGTCCTTATGCAAGATGGATAACCTTTATTTGAGACCTATCCCATTGGATTCCTCTTCACCCTAATTGCAGTGGTGCTTATCATTTCTAAGCCTTTTTTTTTCCTGTGGACCTGACCCCTACTCGGCACCCTTACTTGGCAGACATCCCATTAGATTCCTCTCTTCTCCCTGAGTGCAGTGGTACCTATCATTTTCAAGACTTTTTTCTCATGGACCTGACCCCTTCTCGGCACCCTTATTTGGCACTTCACCCATTTGTTTCCTCTCATTTTCTTGATCGTAGTGGTATATATCACTTATCTTCCTTTTTTTTGTGTACCCACCCCTCATCTCTTAATGGCCCTCACTCGCCAAGATGAAACGAATCAGAAATTGAATAATGACATTACTGCCATTCATGCCGAAATGGACCACATCTTGGAATAGCTCTCTATCTAAATAGAAGAACTCCACTATGCTTTCCAACAATTAACATCCAAGGGTCCTTCCTCCTCTATAGAAAACCCCCAAGTTGAAGGTGCTAACCTTTCCAATCCTCTGAATTTTCATTCCAATCATGACCCCCATATTCCTAGGGTTGAGGTGAACAATTTGATGGTTTAGATCCAACAACCTAAGTCACTCATATGGAACACTATTTTCCCCTACATGGAATTACTGATGACTTGACCAAGATTCATTATGGTGTTCTCTATTTGGACATGCAATGATGGTAATGGTGGAAATCGCATAGAATGCATGTCAGGGGTATTTTGTTTGGACATAGTTTGTTGTTGATATGTATGAACTCTTTGAAACGGACACCCACCATTTAGTTCGTTTGACTAAGTTGAAATAGTCAGGAATAGTGGAAGATTTTATATTTTCCTTCTAGCACTTGGATTTATGAATGGAGTGTATGATTGATGCCTTCTTCTAGGAATGCTTTATCAGTGGCCTCAAGGATGAAATCCAAGCGCAATTCCTCATGAATCTCCCCCATACTTGGTTAGAATAAACTAAACGCACCAAGGAGAAACAACAATTCATATTTTCCTAGAACAAAAAACCCACTTTTATTCCCTTCCCTCAAACCCCCAATCCTTCCCCTCTGGCCACTCCTCTCAAGGTGCAAATATTAATACAGGTAGAAATGGTTGAACACCAACTCAAGGGTATTTTCTATAATTGTGATGAGAAATAATTTCATGGGAACAAGTGTAAAGAAAAAAAACTTTTATGGCCATTTCATAGGATGTTTCTGATTAATATGTTTAGGTTTCACCCAAGGCAACACTACCTCAAGAAAATGATCTTACACCACCCTCTGATCCTCCCAAATTTGAACCATTGATTTCGTTGAATTCTCTTGCATGATTTTCTACTCCCTAAACCCTCAAATTGATTGGTTACATTAAGCACGGGAAAGTCATCATCTTAGTTGACAGTGGCAGTTCTCATAGTTTCATTCATCATTTCCTTGCCCAATAAATCAATTGTTATATTCATGTTGTCAACAATTTTCAAATCATGATTTGCAATCATGTTTCCATGAAATGTGGGGGGCATTTTGAAAATGTGTGCCTACAAATTGGTCAATACAACTTGAAATCTCACATGTTTTCTATTGACATGGGTGGTTGTGACATTGTTCTTGGTGTTGAATAGGCCCCATAACCATGTATTTTAAGGATTTTACTATATAATTCCAACATGAAGGCCAACAATATAAATTACAAGGCATTACAATGGGCTCTTTGGAGATCATTTGTTCCCACCACATGGAAAAGTTACTCAAAAAATGTCATTCCAAAATCATTTCCCAACTCCATTTCATTCAAGAAATTGAAACTCCCTCTGTGCACCCCAACCTTCAAGCTATCCTTTCCCAACATCACATTGTTTTCCACACTCCCCAAGGCCTTCCCCCAGCATGAAACTACAATGACCATTCCATTCCTTTAATTCGAAGCAGTCTTCCTCCCAATGTGTACCCTTATCACCATCCCTTTACTCAAAAAATAAAATTGAGAAAAATTTCCAAGAATTGCTAAAAGTGGGTGTTATCTATCCCAGTACCATCTCATATTATTCCCCTTTTTTCATGGTCCTCAATAATGAATTCACTTAGAGCATGTGTCATTATTTTCGTGCCCTCAACAAACTTACCATCAAGGAAAATTTTCCCATTCCTATCATAGATTACCTTCTGGATTAACTCAGTGGGGCTCAATACTTTACCAGACTTGACCTCCATTTTGGCTACCACTAGATACATATGAAAAAGGAAGAGATTCCCAATATCTCATTTCAAACTTATGAGGGCCACTATGAGTTCTTGGTCATTCCCTTTGGTCTTTGTAATTCCCCCTCCACTTTTCAAAGTCCAATGAATCATGTATTCCATCCTTTCCTTTGTCACATATTGTTAATCTTCCTTGATGATATTTCCATCTATAATAAAACTTGGAAATACCATCTCACCCATGTGGATCAATTTCTCCATCTCCTCTCGAAGCACAAATTTTTCCTCAAATGGTCTAAATGTACTTTTGGTGTCTCTAAAGTTGAGTACTTGGGTCATATTCTTTGCAAGGATGGTGTACAGGTGGATCATAACAAAACTAAAGCTATGAAGAATCGGCCTCACCTTAAAAATCTTAAAAGTGTGTGTGTTTCCCTAGGTTTGACAGGCTATTACTGCAAATTTTTTCAGAATTATGGAAAAATCAAATTCCTCTAACAACTCTCCCTAAAAAGAATGCTTTTAGTTGGAGTCTAGTCACTGACCAATCCTTCCAAGCCTTGAAGGAAACTATGTGCACTACTCATGTACTATCCCTACCTGAATTCACCAAGACCTTTGTTATGGAATCCGATGCATCAGGAAGAGGAATCAAGGCAGACCCTATGCAATATGGGCAACTTTTGTATTTCACTAGAAAACAATTATCGAAGTGACATTTGGGCCAATCGATTTATGAAAATAAAATGTTTCCTATTTTACATGTAGTGGATCCATGAAGCCCGTATTTATTGGGATGATGCTTCCAAATTAAAACATATCATCAAATCCTCAAGTACTTCCTAGAACGATGGATTTTATCCCCAGACCAACAAAAAAGGGTGAACAAGTTGTTTGGATATGATTATGAGATCATTTACAAGAAGGGAAAATAAAATGTGGTGGTTGATTCTTTTTCCAGGAAATATAAAAAAGAAGGATCCCTATTTTCCCTCTCATTCCTTGTCACCGACTGGCTTTAGGTTGTTCATCAACAATGGTTGTAAGACCCCAAAATTTCCATTATAATCCATCAACTGCAATAGGATCCCCAAGATTCTCCAGGTTACTCTTGGCACAATGATGATATTCTCTATAAAGGTCACCTATATTAAAGGAAACAATCGACCCTTAAATCCACGATGCTCTTTTAGTTTCATGCTTCACCTACCATGAATCATTCATGTTTTACCAAAACTTGTGAATGGTTCAATCATTCTTTCTTTTGGGACGATATGAAATGAGGCATCCACACCTTTTTGGCCAAAGGTGATACCTATCAACACAATAAGGGTGAGACTCTCAAACCTCCAGGCACACTCTAATTGCTTCCACTTCCACCTACTGTTTGGAAGGATATTTCTATGGATTTCATTGTTGGCTTACCCAAATCATGCAATAAGTCAATCGTCATGGTGGTAGTGGATCGTCTTTCCAAATATGCAAATTTGTGTTCTCTTCAACATCCACAGTGGCTCAAATGTTTATGGATAATATCTTCAAACTCCATGGAATTCCTCATTCTATTTTTTATGATCGAGATCCAAATTTTACCAACAATTTTTGGGAATAATTGTTTAAGTTGTAGGGAACCCAATTTCATATCATCAAAACCTATCATCCACAGACTGATGGCCAAACATAATTGGTCAAAACAAAATTGGAAATATATTTGAGGTGTTTTTCATTTGATAGACAACATCAGTAGATTCAGTGGTTACAACTAGTTTAATGGTGGTACAACATCTCTTACCATATTGTCACTTGCATGAATCCCTTTGAAGAAGTGCATGACTCCCTTTCAAGAAGTGTACATTTCGAGTGTCTCAAAGGTTCAAGAGGTTGATCACAATCCTACAGTTTGCATGACCATTCTCCATACTCTCAAAGAAAATTTGATCATGGCTCGGAACCGTATGAAGGAAAAGGAAGATCAAGGTCGTTCTGAACATCAATTTGTTGAATGGGACTATATTTTTCTTTGTCTACAATCGTATAGGCACACTTCACTAAAATCCCGGCAGTTTCAGAAACTTTCCCCAAATTTTATGGTCTTTATACTATTCTCAAATGCATGGGACCAATGGCATATCATTTAGCCTTGCCCAGTCATTCCAGGATACATCATGTTTTCCATGTCTCATGCCTAAAGAAAGTGATGGGCACCAAGTCCCAAACCTTTACTAGTCTACCAAAGTTGTATGAAGAAGGTTCCATTTGGTTTCATCCACAAGCCATATTGGACCAATGTCATATTTGTATCCGTTAGCACACCATCAAGGAAGTTTTAGTTCAATGGGAGGATACTCCACCAGAAGATGCCACTTGGGAGTTAGCTACGATTTTGCAACAATTTCCTCATCATAAGCCTTGAGGACACGGATATTTTTCAAGGGCGAGGGCATGTTAGGGACCTAACCTCCCTAACCCCTCACACAGATAGAATAATATATTTTCCATCTAAGAAAGGTTGACATTAATCAATAAGGCCTATTTAATAAACAAGAACACATCAATGTAAGATTACCTAATAGAAGCTTTCATTTCTAGAAATATATTCCTCTAGAATGTTCTTTAAACGACATAATTAGTATAAATAAGAGTAGGAGGCATGCAAAATATCTGTCTTGAGAATTATTCTAATAGAGGTCTTCTCTTCTAGAGGTTTCCTCCTCAGAGAAACAATTGAACATTGCTTTCTTTTAATAAAGGTATTATTTCTGGTATTTCTCTTCTCAATATTTTGTTGTTCCATTGATGTATGTTGAATATTCATGTTTATGCATATTACATTACATCTAGTACCTTACACTCATCTAACTAGACATGTGATGTTGATGAGGTTGCTATCACGATGATGACATGGTTGAGTTGACCCACTGGGTATCGGGCCCCAATCCTTTGATCTTAGTCATTGATCTCTGATAATTAGTGGTCAATATTTAACCGCTAAAAGTTAATCCTTTGCACATGGTTCCATACCTTTCTCATTCTTATTCAAACAAATTAATTTCGCCTTTTCATTATAAACCAATTGTTCAGTAATTTTTATTTCTGAATATGGGATAAATTGACATTAACTATTCACTTCTTTTCAATATCATCATTTCTTATATCTACAATGGGATTATTTCATCCTCCTCATACCTCTATATGGAATTCATAAACCCGTCGTGACTTTGTTGGCCTAGTTAATTTGAGTGCTTCCTTGTTCACATCCAGTTTTCGTTCTTGTTTAAACACAGAGGTTGATCATCACACAGGGAATAGGCAAAAGCTTATCAATTTGCAGAGACATTCAAGTTATCCCCCTATCATTGACATGATTCATTCTACCCCTTCTTCTGATATCATTGACATCCATGACTGTTATAGTCATGTCTACCTTTGACATCGATGAAAACACAATTTCCAACAAACTCCTCCTTTTCATTGATGGAAACACTTAGTTATTTTGGTGCTCCTCTACTTCCTGCATGTCTCTCTTTATACAAATATCCCTCTTTCTTTGTACTCTCCCCCTTTGAAATCAATGGAAGAGGGATTTTCTCCCCCTTACACTGTACTCTTTATTCTTTGTTCTGCAACCAACAATCTTCTTCTCTTTTTTCAGCTCCCCCCAAGCTTGTGCTTCTTCATGAAACTTCTATTACATCCTTTCTTTTTATTGTGATCAATTCTTTAGAATTTTGAATCTTGTCTTCATTCATTCTTTGTTTTCCTACTAAAAATGATCACATCTCCACGTGATTTGATTATTCAAGTTTTTGTGTTCCTTCATAGCTTCGAAAGGCTCTTCCAACTTCTGATTTTCGTCATGCTAATCTATTTTTTCAAGCAACTCCAGTATTCCTTTAGGCTCTTATCTATCCCAAAAATCATAGCAAATTCATCAAGTGTTTCATCTTCTTTACATTATTTGGGAACATGGACCTTCCTCTTCTTCATATTTTCTAAGACTATTAATCTTAGTGGTTTATGCTTCTTCCATGTGTTTCAGTACACATGCTCTCTGAACCTTTACATGGGCTTGTGTCTTGGGACTCTTCCTCCTTTTCTCTACTTTTTCATGTGACACTTTTCATTATGAATGAAACAAATTAAGGAACTCACTCGACCATACCCCCATGTATTATTCGTAATCTTGTTGGATTCTTTATTTGGTTGATCGTCTTTGTATGCTTGAAGGATCTCTTTGACATCTTATTTTCTGATTTCTTAAACTAGTTGCAATCATTGTCTTATTTCTCTTCAAAATTATTCTCCCATCATTTAAGAATAGTTCATTTTCCTTCACATCAACTTCATTTTCATCTTCATACTCTTCTCCTTCATGTCCCATTCTTTTCAAAAGTACCTCCTTGTCCTTTGAATTATTAGCTTTTACTTCCTTCTTCACCAAGTTCTCATCAAACATCTTTTCAGGATGTTGGTTCTCTGCCTTGGTCTGATTGACATTAAGAGAAACAACCCCATATCTACATGAAATCATTGTTTATTATTTGAGTTGGTTGTCATTGATGTCAACCCTTGAAGAAATTCTGGTAGCACAAAGGTTTGGGTAATGGACCCAAGTTTGTTTGATGTATAATGGTATTAGTTTTAATATATTTGAAGGTAATACTCTTCTATATGGATAGTACATGGCATGCCATTTTCGGTGGTATGTGGAACGTCACATAACTCCTCACGGTTAGAGAGTTATGGCCATGTGAAATTGGAGAACCCTCATGAGTCATCTGGAAGCCCCAAAAGGTCAAAGTAGTCAAAGTGGTTGCAAAGAAGAAATTATTAAAATAATAAAGTGAAGTGATGAGTTTACTATAAGTCAAATTGGATACAAAATAAATTATTTAAATAATAAAGTTAATGGAGAAATTACTAAGTGGACAAGTGGTTAGAAGTGGGTTAGCCTTAAAATAAGGAAAGTTGTTTAAGAGATTTTAGAAGGTAAATAATAAAGTGAAGTGATGAGTGTACTATAAGTCAAAGTGGATATAAAACAAATTATTTAAATAATAAATTTAATGGATAAATTACCAAGTGGACAAGTGGTTAGAAGTGGGTTATCCCTAAAATAAGGAAAGTGGTTTAAGATGGTTACAAGGTAGCCCCTTGAGGAAGCTACATAAATGTATAAATAAGAGGCAAGGGTCTCTCATTTTCATAAAACTTGAGCATATTGAATATCTACAAGTGAATGAGTTAACCAAAGGATATCTAAGCCAAATTTCAGAGGAAAGGTGAAGTAAAGAAAGCCGAAATTCAAGGGAGGATAAATTCTTTTGATGATTTTTCTAAGGTATGTTATTTACAGGTCATCTCACCATTTTTGCAATAACTATTTTTCTAGAATGATCCAGACCGCGAAATTAGGAGGAAGTTGAGGAAAAATATCCAATTAGTTGTGCTAAAAATTCCAGCTTGTGGGTCATTGTATTTTTGGAGTTACACTCTGTGGAAAATAGGGTCGGTGGCTAGTCCTGAAACTAGTCTAAAACAAGTGTTTCAGGTAAAAATGTCATAACTTCTTCATAACAGATCCAAATTCAATAATACCAAATGTAATAGTTAGAGTACAGTCTTTAGTATTTTTTATACCATTTTCAGATCCATACAACAAATATTATGTGCGGGGAACACTCTACAAGTTCTCTCTCTAGAATAAGCCAGAATTCAACAAGGTATGCCATTTTCGCTATAACTCATTTTCTGAGAGGTTCCAAGCAGTGAAATTTGTGGGAATTGCATAAAAGACATTGGAGAACATTGTGTAGTATTTTCATATATTTATTCATTACATGTACATAGTTATGATTATTGCAAATTAGGTTTGTTGACTAATCGAAAATTAGTCATGTGAGACTAAAGTAAAGTTTGATAAAAATGCTAGTCTCTTGTTGTTAAAGTTAAGGAAGGTTTGCATGTATGTGATCATATACACGAGATCTATTACAAAGTTACAAATCAAATTTGGATGATGAAATTGATGAGGGATTTTGGTTGAGGTACATGTTGGGTACATGGTTGAGACAAGTAGTTGATGTGTTGGCACATACATTAGGTGTATAGTTGATGATGTTGGTACATTTTGATGAATCATAGTTTATGTTTATTTGATGCATGATTGGCACATATTTGGTGCATGGTTGATGCACTCCTTGATGGTACAGGTTGAGGTATAGGTTGATGCACTTGTTTATGGTACAAGTCGATTACAGGTTGTTTGGATAGGTTATTGTGATAGGTTATTTGTACAGGTTTGGTGCATGGTTGATGCATTTTTTTATGGTACAGGTTGCGGTACAGATTGATGTATGGTACATGTTGGCATAGGTTGTTGGTACAGGTTGTTACCGGTTGATTACAGGTTGATTGGTACAGGTTTACATTAGTATAACTCATAGTGATATTGTGATAGTGGTTCCATCATTCTACTTCTACGTCAGGGCAGTTCGATGAGGAAATGACAGGTGGTTGTAGCCACCTTCCGGTTGTAGCCAGAGAACATAGGGGGTTGTAGCCTCCTTCTAGTTGTAGCCAGATAATTGGGGACTTGGAGCTTCCTTCAGGTTGTAGTTTGAGAAACTAGGGGGTTGGAGCCTCCTTCCAATTTCAGCTGAAAAAAAAAGGAATTTGGTACTTCCAATGAATGTAATTCTTAAATACATATAAGAAAAAACATTTTGTGGTTTTCTCCTGCTTTGGGTTTCCATGTAAAAACATTGGTGTATTGTGTATGTGTATGATTGCTCATNAACTATTGGATGATAATGCTACATTGATATAATACTTTCATTTTGTGGTTAAAAAGGATCATTTATATATTAATGATTCATCCCCCTCTCAGTAATCCAACAATAATTTCTATGCTCATACCTTTGAAAAACTTTGGTCCACTGGTTATGTGACTTGAGCATTCATTATGTGCTAGGAGTGCAGTTTGCATTGACATGGATGTATTTTCTTGTTTTTGTTGTTTCCTCTTCCAAACTTTAAAGGCTTCTTTCTTTTTTGTTATGGCATTTTTTTCTTTGTTTTATTCATAACAAGTTAGTTCATATTCTTCCTTATCTTCTTTTTATTTTTTTCTCTTTCATACCTTTTAGTAAGCTTGTCTAGAAAATTATGACATGTTGCTTTTACAATCTCATGTTATGTGTCCATAGTTATTGTATTTGTACCATTCAACATTGTAGTGTAGGGGAGAAAATGGATTGTAGTTTCTATCAATAGGCACACGACAACCTCTAGTCTTGATATCCTTGCAATTCTTGTGAGAAATTCTATTTCCTTTGTAAGCTCTGCAATCTATTGCCTTATGACAAAAAAATTTGCAAGAAAAAGATTTTGGTACCTGGTTGTGAAGGGTCTTCTTGATGGAGAAGCTCTTATGAACTCGTCCTTATATTCCTTGAGTGAAGGATTAGTCTCTTGTTGGTTGTAATTTATTTCTTTGTTGTTCGAGTCTTTAAGAACATTTGCATAGCTTTTATTCTTCTCCTCAATTTTATTTTCGGGTGACTTAGAGCTTGTATCTTTTAGGGGTTTTATGATTGTAATCATAACTAAGATCTATATTGATAGATGGTGACCTTTGACAAATGAGAATGTTATCCAAAATTGCAGTACTCTTTTCAAATTTTAATTTTGTATTCAATTAGGTGACTATCTCTTCTAGCTCTTTTTGTAGAGATGTAACTTCCTCTTTAATTTTCTCACATCGTTCTTCCTTTTATTCTATTTGTCTTTCTATCAATTCATCTATCCCTTTTTATTATTCAAGTTGGATATTAATTATATTATCCTTTTCTTTCAACTGACTTCTCCCCACTTCTACTATCCTCTTTGTCTCTTCCAATTGAGTCTTCGGGATGATAATTGTCTTCTTTGTTTCTTCAAGATCATGTTCCTCCTCTTTGTATTTATGCAATTCATGTTCCTTCTTTCTATTATTTTCTTTGAGTATGACTATTATTCTAAGGCACAGATGAGTTCTTCTTATATATCTTCTTCCACTTCAATTTCGGGATTTCCTTATCCTCTCGAATTTATGCTTTCATTTTTTGGTTCATTAGAATGTGTTTCTAGGGTCGTGAAGATATTATCTTTTGTTTCACTATCATTGTCATTAGAACGAATATTTTCCTCATTATGATATAGAGTCTTGTCATGCTTGTAATTTTTGAGTCTGGAGTCTTCTTTTGCATAACGAAATTTAGTTGCAAAGTGTCCTACTTCTACATAATTAAAGCATTTGAAGGGAATATTACCTTTGTATTTGCATGTCCCTCTCTTGAGCTTTCTGACAAAGTTAGTTTCTTATGTGCTTGATTCACTATCTAAGTTGTCCCTTGTTTTGTATTCTTATGTTCTTGTCTTATTTTATATTTTGAGGGTTGCTTCTGTATACAACCTTTGATTATCTTCATATTATTAATCAACATAGTTTGTTTCCGTGGCTATGAAGAGAGATTATTTTTTGTAAATTTCTTGTAGCTTCTCCCAAAGATATTCAATTGATGTACATTATCCCACTTTGGCTTTCTATGATTTAGATAAGACACTCAAAATGGAATTGATTGCTATTGAATTATTTTCACTTGACTCCCTTGCAGCTGTAAGTTTTAAACCTATGAAGTAAAGCAATGCATATAGATTCTTAAGCAAAACAGAATTTAATCAATGGCTCATACACAAAGTACACAGAGATTTTATACCGGAAACCCTCAATCGGGAAAACCTTTTTATATTCATTATATCAAATTTCACCATTCACCATACAATATATACAATGTTTTTAGGTATCTTGTAGATACCAAAAACCTAATCCCTTAATCCAGGATTAATTTAGAAAACCACTAAAAATAGCAAAAACTGCCCAAAAACAAATTTTGGGGCACTGCGCGTAACCAGGAGGGGCATACCTGCCCCCCCTAGGAAAGCACCCTACACACACGACACGAAGGGAACTACTACTAAGGATCGTCAGATGCAGTTGTCAAATCTGACACACCCACACACACACATGCAAAGAATATAACACATACCCAACATTCTCCCACTTGTTGTTTTCTTTTCATCCAGGGGTCCACAAGATTATATATAGTCAACAATCCAGGGCAGAAATGCCCATTGTTAGTCTACACTAAGAGAAATTGTTTGTTCTCACAAACTTTTTCAATGAATCTGCAACATTCTTCAAAGTGTCAACTTTTTCCAGCAACACCTTCTTTTCCTCAACCATGTCTCTCACAAAGTGATACTAAACATCAATATGCTTTGTCTTTGAATGATAAGCTGGGTTCTTTCCCAAGAATATTGCACTCTAACTGTCACAATATAATCGCATTGCTTATTGTACCAACCCAATACCTGAACACAATCTTTGTAACCATATTGCTTCCTTGCTTGCATGAGTGGCTACCATGTATTCATCTTCTGTAGTTGAGAGTGCCACTACATCCTGTCTTTTTCTCATCCAATTGATTTCTCCTCCAAATAGGTTAAACTCATACCCACTTGTAGATCTTCTGCGATCCAGATCTCCATCCCAGTCTGCATCAACAAAGCCATGTATGTCCACCACTCTGTCCAATCCTAGTCTTCCTTGGTAGAACAATCCATAACTGGTAGTGCCATGAAGATACCTGAAGACCCTCTTTACTGATATCCAATGCTCCTTCCCTGGTTTTGACATATATCTGCTCAAAAATCCCACTGCATGTGCAATGTCCAGTCTAGTACAGACCATTGCATACATCAAACTGCCAACTGCACTAGCATACAGAACATGGGACATGTCCTCTTCCTATTCATGTGTCTTGGGACAC
>SNQJ01S0045151.1:42092-91531 GCA_010110895.2 Picea sitchensis | reverse complement strand
ATATTGCTCCTATTTTCCTTTGGAACATGTACATAAGCATCACAACCAAACACTCTAAGATGTTGAAGAGATGGTTTCTTTCTAGACCATACCTCATGTGGAGTTTTATCATCCAACACTGATGAAGGTGATCGATTGACCAGGTAACATGTTATACCCACTGCCTTTGCCCAGAATTCTTGTCCTAACCTGGAACCACTGAGCATGATCCTTTCTTTTTCCATCAGTGTCATGTTCATCCTTTCTGCAACTCCATTTTGATGAGGAGTGTATGGAGTAGTCTTCTGCCTTGCTATACCACACTTCTTATAGAATTCTTCAAATTCATTTCCGCAGAATTCTCAACCATTATCTATTCTCAATACCTTTATTTTATTCTCTTTCTGATTTTCTACCAGAGCCTTAAACTCTTTAAATTTATCAAATAACTCATATTTCTTTCTAAGAAAATAAATCCATGTGTTCCTTGAAAAATCATCTATGAATGAAACATAATACACAGATTTACCTAGGGATGGAACAGGAACAGGTCCAAACACATCGATGTGTATCAACTCTAAGATCCCCTTTTCTCTTGTAGTACCAGATGAGAATATTATTCAATTATGTTCACCATATATGCAATGTTCACAGAAATCAAAATCCATAATGAAATTACACATACCTTCAACCATACCTTTACCATGTAGTGTTCAAAGGCCCCTTTCTCCAATATGCCCCAGTCTTTGATGCCACAACATGGTCTTCTTTTCTGGGAAGGTATTGGTCTTGTCTCCTTCATTTCTCTATGCAGGGAAAACATAACTATTACACCCATTAGTATAAGTGCTTCCCAACAACTTGTATAGATTCCCACACCGAACTCCCCTCATCAACACCATTTCTCCTCGTACCATCTTGCAAGTGTTCTTTCCAAATATAGTATCCACTCCTGCATCATCCAACTTGCTTACATATATTAGGCTCCTGGAAAGTTTTGGAATGTGCAGAACCCCGGGGAGAGTTCTAATCCTTCCATATTTTAGCAACAACTTAACACTTCCATGTCCCATGATTTTCGCTGTTGAGTCATCTCCTAGGAATACATCACCACCATCACATTTTTCATATTCAGAGAACCACTCCCTGTGAGGAGTCATATGGTATGATGCACCTGAGTCGATCAACCATACATCAAGGTATGCATGTGTACCTGTAGATGCCAGGTAAACGTCACCTCCTTCTTTAGTGGAGGTTTTTGCCTCTGTGCAAGAGGTACTATCATATCCCTTTGGTTTTTCAACCTTCTTAGACTTGCAATCTTTCTTATAATGACCTGTTTTACCACACTTCCATCATTTCCTCAAAGATTTTTCTGGAGACTTAGATCTACCTGTAGATTTAGGTCTCCCCCCCGAAGGCTTAATAGGATTCATGTCTTGGGTGCGACCTCTTACAAATAAAGCATATGTGTTATGGCTATCCATGCTTTTCCGCCTCATATCTTCAAATAAAAAGGATGAAATTACATCCTCAGACTTCAATGTATATTGAGTGGTACTACCAATTGCTACAACCAGATTATCCCAAGAGTCTGGCAAAGAACATAACAAAGTAATACACTTATCTTCTTCTGCAATCATAATATTAATAGAGAGAAGTTGACTTACCAGAGTATTAAAGGAATTTAGATGTTCTATCACAGAATCTCCATCTTCCATCCTAAGATGATACAACTTCTTTCGAAGAAACAACTTGTTTACCAGGGAATTTGATTGATACACATTCCACAACTTGTCACATAGTTCCTTGGTGGTAGATTCTCCCAAGACATTCAGCAACACTGAATCTGCTAGGCGGAGTCGAATAGTACTCCTTTCTCTTTTGTCCAACTTCTCCCAATCTTCCTTCGACATACCAGTAGATGGTGTATTAGTAGTTTGTGTACTAATAGGTTGTGTACCAGTAGCATGTGTTCTAGTAGACGGTGTACCAGTAGGCTGTGTACCAGGATCCACAACAATCCATTGTTCTTTGTCTACAAGAAGGTCCTCCATATTGATCTTCCATAGCTCAAAGTTTTTACCATTGAACTTCTCTATCTCAATTCTATATGAGCTCGCCATCCCTCTTTCTATACTCGAATCTCCACTGCAAAAGCTCCCACTAAACCCAGGTTTATCACAGACCCAAGATAAACTTGATCTATCAAGACCGTTCCAAACCCTCAACAACAAAGGCGTCCCTTTGAAGCCAAAAACGAGCTTTGATACCAGATGTAAGTTTTAAACCCGTGAAGTAAAGAAATTCATATAGTTTCTTAAGAAAAACATAATTTAATCAATGGCTCATACACAAAGTACACAAAGATTTTATATTGGAAACCCTCAACCAGGAAAACCTTTTTTATATTCATTATATAAAATTTCACCATTCACCATACAATATATACAATGTTTTTAGGTATTTTGTAGATACCCAAACCCTAATCCCTTAATCCAGGATTAATTTAGAAAACTGCTAAAAATAGCAAAAACCGCCCAAAAACAAATTTTGAGGCGTTGCGCGTAACCAGGGGGGGCATACCTGTCCCCCCTGGGACCCCCCTAGTAAAGCGCCCAACGCACATGACACAAAGAGAATTACTACAAGGGATCGTCAAACACAGTTGTTGAATCTGACGTGCCCACACACACACATGCAAATAATATAACACATACCCAACAACAACTACACCCATTGGTGGAGTTTTTTATGATGTGTAACCAGTAACAATTAATTGTCAAACATCATACCCCAGTTCCTACAATTATGTCTCGATTATTATTCTCTAGAAAAAATAGTTTGTTCCATCGAAAAAATTAGCTGGCACCTAATCCATGTGTGCTACAAGGATTCATCCTCTAGTGGCTAGATTGTTTTGAAGGAGCCTCACTCTGATACCAATTGTTATCACACTTACTTATACTAAGAGGGGGGGTGAACAATATAAAGACACTTTTTATTTTGTTACAGTACTTCCTTTCAATATTTATCAGTGTATTATTTTACCAAATATAGAGGTTAATGATAAATACACAACCATACAATTCATGGTACATAGAGATTTAACGTGGAAACTCAAATGGGAGAAAATGATAAAAAAATTCTTTTATAAAATCATGTGTGCACCAACCTACTATTACAATGTTTGCAGGAACCAACCTACATGAGACACCAATCCCCCTAGCTAAGAACCAACTCAACATTACCTGTAGGCACCAACCTACAATTGTTATACTTGCATGTTCCAACCTACATGAGACACCAATCCCCTTAGTTGAGAAACAACTCAACAATATGTAGGTACCAACCTATTAGAAACAACAATCACCTCAATCCATCAATAATGTGAAATATTCTCTTTCTCTCAAGCCTTTACTTTCATTAGACAGATTCTTTGTCTTTGTTGTCACACCGCATTCCTTCATCTCATAATCTTATTGATTTCATAAGTTCTTTATACCTTGCACCTCCTAGACACACTTAGACTATTTCATTATCTTCCTTTCATTCTTTAACATCCTTGGAGCTTAGAGCCTTAGATCTTATCTCCACATGATCCACACATACTCACTTGCACCTCTCACTTTTGACTTGGATTTGAGAATCATTATTTATACATAACATACACCCAAGGGTTTTTCCACATATCCAAAAACATATTTCTCATGAGGTTGGCTCTAGATATCTTGGCTCTTCGTTGAAATTTTGGCTTCATAAATCCTTCGAAACGGGTCCCAAATTTCTTCTAATTTGCATGATATCTCCTCATTGGACCGACCATAAAAATTTACACTTAGAAATTGTCAGATGCAGTCCCTTGAATTGATCGTGGTTGTTGATCCATTCTCTATCCATCAAATCATGCAAAAAAAATTGACGCCCAACAGTCGTTTGATTTGGAACTCAGATTGATCTCAACCATTGATCTAGTTCTCACATAGCCTAAAATTTCATCCCACAACCACCAGCCGATCAGATCTTTAATTAACCTCAGTCATTGATTTGTTATCTTGATGGTTTCATCGTGGGTCTAAGGCATATAATTTCTTCATTTTAAACTTTCGCGGCTTCCAAACTACACCTTCACTTTCTTTCGCACTCACTTTGCACCCATACTTACAAACATTTCTAATTATTTCACTATGGGTCTAAGGAATTCAGGTTCAAACTTCCACGACCTCTATAATGCAACTTTTTGTTTTTCCACACTCACTTTGCACCCACACTTATATAATTTTCTAAGTATTTTACCGTGGGTCTAAGGCATTGCATTCAAACCTCCACAACCTCCAAAATACACCTTAACATTATGCCACACTCATTTTCCACCCATACTTAGATGATTTCTTATAATTCACTGTGCTCTGTAGGAAATCTTCATCCTTTACTTCTCTATATCCATGACCCCATTTGTTTGACCAATTCCTCATTCTTAGTCATTTTTCAAATTCTCACCACGTCCGACTAATTCCTCATACTCATTCATTTTTTGAAGTCTCTCTGTGCTCTGTGAGATATCTCTATCTAACCGATTCATTCTTGAAACTTATTCGATTTTCAAAATCCTACTACGGGTCCATGATTTTTATAGTACAAAATTCCACCACTATGCATTTTTAATCATGGCCCATCCATATACACACTTGCAAATCCCTTTTGTTGAGTTTCCTTCTTAAAAAAACCATTTTTAAGGTGTATGTGCCTTGATATACATGAAGCATATGTACATACACTAGCTAATACATATACAACCCACGTATACTCACAAAAGTTGAAAAACAATAAAACTTATGCGCTTCCCAGTGGGGTTTACGGGCTATGTTGGTTTGTACAACCATTTTTACCTCATGTATCCCTTCTCAGAACCAAATAACCATCTAATTTCCATATAAAATGGCCCTTTTACATGCAAATTAGATGGTTATTCAGTTCTCAAAAGGGCTACAGGAGGTAAAACTGGTTTTGCAACCCAACATAACGTGTAAAACCCACTGAGAAGCACAAAATTTTTATTTTTTTGCAACTTTTTGTGAGTATACACAAGTTGTATATGTACCAGATAGCATATGTATGTGTGTTTCATGTATATCAAGGTGCGTACAACTTTAAAAATGGACTTTTTAATAAGGAATATCAACAAAAGTGATTTGTAAGTGTGTATATGGATGGAGCATTATCAAAAATTCATAGTGGTGTATTTTTGGACTATAACAACAAGACATATTCATCTAATCAATTCCTTCCTGACACTTAGTCATTTCTTTTTTCTCTGCAGGACATCTTCATCTGATTGATTCCTTCTTGACACTTATTCATTTCTTCTTTCTTCATGGAACTTCTACATCTGATTGATTCCTTCTTTGTGCTTAGTAATTTCTTTGTTTCTTTGAAATCTCACTACAGGTCTGAGAGGTTGCTCTCATTCTTCACATACTCCCAATTCTTTGTTGCTTCATTATCTTCATGGTGTATTGATAGTTAGTCTCTTTTTGATATATCTTGTGTTTATGTTTCATATGACGTGGCTTCTAAGTGCATATATTCTTCATGTACTAGATGACATGGCATCAACACATGTCCTAATATGTGGTACTTCACGTGGCATCTACAGAGCTACTTGTTATGGCACTGATTTGGCACTCATCTGAATGAACACATGGCTCTAATGAGGTTTCTATCATGGTGTCATCGTGCATGAGTTGGAACATTAGGTATTGGGACCCAATATTTTGATCTTAGTCGTTGATCTCTGATCATCAACGATCAAGATTTAACTGCTAAAAGTTAATCCTTTGCAGATGGTTCCCTAACTTTCCAATTCTTATTCAAGCAAGTTAATGTCACCTTTTTATTATAAACCAATAGAATTCATTTTTCTTTATGACTATGGGATAAATCGATTATCTCCATTCACTTGTTTTTAACCTCAACGTTGCTCATATTTGCAATGGAATTATTTCATTGTCCTCGTACCTCTCTATGAATTTTAGAAACCCGTCATGTCTTTGTTGGATTGGTTAATTCGAGTGTTTCCTTGATCATGTCCAGTCATCATTGTTATTTAAACATAGAGTATTATCATCACACAGTGAATACACAAATCTTATCAATTTGCAACGACATTCATAGTCTCCCCCTATCATTGACACTAGTCAGTCTTCCCCTGCATGTGACATCAACGACATCCATGACTGTCACAGTCATGTCTACTTTTGACATTAATGAAAACACAATTTCCAACAGGTTATGCTTCAATATCCCACACCTCTATTCTCTACTCAACTATAGAATAATAGTAATACCAAAGGATTTGAACCGCTTCTCTTCCTAGTGACCCAATATTTAACATAGTTTGATAGTCATCTAGGGTTAGGGTTTTTTCATACCTCAACCCTCAATTAGTGTTAGCATTTTATACCCTATAAAATATTCTTTAAAGTCAACATGTGACTATACCACATGTGTGAGTAATGGGGGCTGATGTGGCATCCACTCAGTATCGTGGTGGTCAATAGAGTAAGTCAACTTGTGGGAGGCATAAATTTGGCATACGAATTTCAATTGAGGTGATTTTTGCATGGTTGGAAATATTTCAGTGTCTAGAACAACATCAAGGGATTGTTGTTGGAGAAATTTTTACTTTCGGCACACTAGTTCAGTGGGAGTAAGACTAGTTCAGTGGGAGTTAACTGACTAGTTCTATTTTAGATTTTATAATCTTAGACCATCGCTATTATGCATGCATTCTTAATTATAGGATGTCATTTCCTATATGAGTGAAGATTACTCACTCATTGATTAGATCATAATATGCATTGATTCTGATTAATCATTGTGTATCTCTCTTCCTTTTCTTGATAAGATTTGTTTGTGTATGCTTTAGCTAGATCTCTTGTGCAGATTTCCATGAAATATTAACATGGTATCAGAGCTACGTTTCCTGGAGCAAGCCAGACAAGCCAAATAATAAGGAAAATCGGAGTTTTGGTGAGCTAAATTCGTGGTTGTACATTTCAATAGTTATTTCTCCAAAAATATTAACTTTTTGAGGAATCGACTCACATGGGAAGTAAATTGACCCATTCTACAAGTGTTTTTCAACCGTTTGGCATGATTCCTCACCGTTTGCTCAGAAAGTAAGACAAAATATAGCCTCCTGAAACTGATACAAATCTGTGGTCGTACCTTTCTACAGTGATTGATCCAAAAATATTAAGTTTTTTATGAAACGACTCACTTGAGAAGTAAATCGACCCATTGTGCAAGTGGGTTTTCAATTGTTTGGTGATATTTCTCACCATTTTATCAGAAAGTAAGTCGAAACATCCTTTCTTGAAACTGATACGAATTTTCAATTAAAGTGCCCTTTTGCTGTGATTTCTTAATTTTTCACTTGCAAATTGACAGTAAATTTTTAGGGGTTCTTAGAAATAGTGGGAGAGATGGATAGGACAACTATTATAGATTCAAAATTGGTGTTAATCCTCACACCATACAATTATTTTTATTGGAAGCCCAAGGCAGAATTCCAACTAAGAAGGAAAACACTGTAGAATTTGACGATGGCGACAAAAAATAGAACCTACATCAGCGATTGAGAAGATGAGATGGGAAAACCGTAAGGATGAGGTAAGATGACTACTTCTTGAGTTAATATCCATTGATTTATGGTTTCATGTTGCTTCATGCAAGACTCCAAACGAGATTTGGACCACTTTGGAAGGACTCTTTGGAAAGCAGGATGAGATGCGAGGTCATATTCTTGAGGTAGAGTTGAATCCCTTAGACCCTAAAAGTTTTGATAATATACAATATTTTTTACTAAATTTAAATCTTTGCTATTGAGCTTGGGTGAATGTGGTATGATAAGTCTACATAAGAGAAACAACTTATTCTAACAATCTTGGAAAAGATAGGACTAGAATACGGTGTATATGTCTCCAATTTCCATTATGGCAAATGTCTTTTTGGAACAAATTGGAAAATGTCTACATTGGCTCAGGTCATTGAGTCTCTTACACAAGAGAAGACAAAACTCATATAGATGGGCCTCATAAAATATCCCAAAGCACATGCACTCACCATGCATGATGGAAAATGGTCATCCAAATAGAACATGAATGAGGGATATTCCAAACCCTTTAATTATTCTTCAGGTTCCAAAGACTCTTCAGATTCCAAGAAGAAGAAGGGAAAGCAGAGCACTTACTGTAATAAACTGAATCATGAATAATCCACATGCATGAAGAAACAGATAGATATTATGGCATGGGAACTTCAGTAGAACAACCTTGGAAACTTCATTCCAGAGGGAGTCAAGAAGCAGAAGGAAAAAAATCCTTCTCTTAAGAAAGGTAATCATCATGATCTGGTTGCAATTAATTCCTCGTCTGATTCATGGATTATAGATCCTGGTGCATCCCATAATATGGCAGTGAAAGATGAAGTTTTATCTTCTTTGAGTCCATGCTTAAGACCCCTTATTCTCATGGGGGATCATACTCCAGTAGAAGTAGCAGGAGAAGGGAGAGTGGAAATCCACAATGGCAGTTTTAAGAATGTTCTACATGTTCCAAATATTCTCTCAGTTTATCAAATCACTCAGAAAGGTAAAAAGTTTGAATTTACATCAGATTCAGTTTTAGTAATTCACATGCATGACAATTCCATCATTGCAATTGGTGAGGTAGAACACAAGTCAAGGTTGTATAAATTCACTAAGTTTTCTGACGACGAATCATCTATTCTACTTACACATAAAAAGAGTACTTTGCATTCACCTCCAGTGAAACATGCATATACTCTTTTTCTTCTATCAGTTTCAGACATCAAATATTATTCAATACACTCATATTATGTACATGGAAATAAGCAGGTAGTACAATTAGATAAGAAGCCAATGTCGAAGCTTCAGCATATGCCCAAGAAGGCACATAACACACTTCAGGAAGCAGGAAACCTTGCAGGGAATCCATTGGATTCGAGGACTCCTTGTTCTCAGCAAGAGGAGCCTTCTCATGTACTTTCATCTTCAGAACCTGCAATGCCCATGCATTTCTATATGGTTCAATCTTCTAATCTGTAACTCTACATTCAAGATATGGGAAATCCATTATGGCATGCAACCATGCAGAAGGAGTATGACTCACTCTTATAGAACGGGACTTGGAATCTGGTTTCACTTCCACCAAAAAATAATATTTTCAGGTGCAGATGGGTCCATAGGATCAAGAGGTACAAGGCCCGACAGGTTGCCAAAGGACTTCATCAGATCCATAAATATTTCTACATCTTCACGAAGATTTTCAGTGAGCCGAAGTTTCAGACTTTGTGGGATTGTCTTGTAGTGAAGAACACAGTTGCCTAGTAGCTGCCATTTTCTTCTTTTGATACATTAGCTTTTGAGGGTGGGTCAATAGAGTAAGTCGACTTGTGGGAGGCATAACTTTGGAATACAGATTCCAATTGAGGTGATTTTTGCACGGTTGGAAATATTTCAGTGTCTAGAAAAAAATTAAGGGATTTTGATCTATTATCAAAAGGTTTAGACCCAAAAAGTGTCATTTAATGTCTCAAACTATCTCTAGAAGGTTCCAGACCCCAAACCACCAAACTAGAACCTGCCCCTAAAATGGGCCCCACAAGACAATTCCTACAAGTTTTCAACCCAAATACTACTAAGATAAATGATAAATTATATAATGATTCGTTGTGTATCAGACCTTGCCATTTAGGGAAATTTTGACCCCAAAAATGATTTTATTGAATGAGTTGAGGTAATATTTCCTTAAATGTCTTCCCGAAGTACCATTTGGCCTTTTCTGGAAGTTATGTTTTCAACTATATCTTTCATAGTTAATGCTACCCCTATCTAATAGTTCTAGACTTCTTCTACAAAATTATATCTTGTACCAAATACACATGATATTTCGGTGCTATGTCCTCTATTATAGGTAGGACCTATTCCTTAATTTCCTGATCCAACATGGAAGGTTCCTAGAGTTTCATATTTTCCACATTAACTAATGAGTAAATACTTATATATGGGGCTAGACTAAGTTTGTAGGAATTGTCGCCTACCTTCTCCAATACTTAAAAAATACCATACCATTGAGCCAACTTGATCTTCTTGATAAGAAATTGTACGAAATATCTATTTAAATGTAACCAAAATCTATCTCCCACATTGAATTTTTTCCCAATTTTCTGTTCATCATGTCATTCCTTGTACTTTTCTTGTGACTTCTTCAATGTCTCTTGTACTTGCAAATGGATCTATCCATTTCTGCTATGTTTTGGATTTTTCAAGATCACATAGGGCATATGGAAAAGAGAATACATAGATAAAAAAGAGAAGAAATCCAGAAATAGAAAACAAAAAGTTGAAATAAAACTGAAATATTGTCTTGGAAAAAATTTAAAAAGGGCATATTCGGGATTTATACGTCTAGATCTGAGTGAAATGGTCATATATTGGGAAAATAGAAAACTTTTCGAGTGAAATGAAAACCATTCCTAACTGAAACGAGCACTCTAGATGAAATATAATATTCCTCTCAGCCTAGAAATGCACGGAAATGATAGAAACCAGAGATATGGAAACATGAATTCACGATCTCGATCTACAGGGGAGAGGGTCTTCAAATGCGCTATGATATCATGTTTGAAAACATAAGTATTCCAATAGAGGACAAACATATTTAGTAACCACTCATGCAATCAAATCAAAGATAAACATGTTGATTTTTTGACGTGGTAAAACCCCTACGGGGAAACATCCACAACCCCAACAAATGTGGCCATTTGGAGCAATTTAGTAATGCAAAAAGAAAATATTACAGAGAGATTTACAAGATATTTTCTCACAATAAATCATTAACAAATGAATCTCCATTATCTTTAAATATGTATCATGGAACAATTAGGTGTTAATACATGGATCAATGTAGTTGTTAATATCAAGGATAATATGAATCATTGGATCACTCTACATCGTGAACATATCATGATCGTCATATTTCCTAACAAACAATGCATACTAATGCATAATAAAGAAACACAATTTTACCTAACAACACATTAGACCAAGTTTATCTTAACTAACTCGTAAGTGTCTAAATATCCTAACATTGGGATATGATTGAAGGATTTACAAATGAGACACAATAGGAGAAGGAAGGAGGCATTAGAGCCTACCACCCTTAATGACAATGTTTTGAACTCTTAACATAGATCAAAGTTTGGAAAACTTCACTTCTATAAGAGACTTTGTGAATATGTCAACAACTTGATCTTTTGTAGGGAAAATTACACTTCTATAACTCTATCATGAATTTTATTTTGAATGAAGTGCATGTGTATCTTGATGTCATTGTTGCACTGATTTTGAATTGGATCTTTGGTGAGAATGATGGCAGTCTAATTGTTACACTAGAGGACAGTTGCATGTTGTTGTTGGAATCCAAACTCTAAAAGGATCTATCGAAGCCACAAGGATTCTTGACTTGCATTAACAATTTCTTTGTACTATGCTTATTCTAAAGAAAGAGAAATAACATGTTGTTTCTTACATGCCCAGGTGACAGGTCGAGAACCAAGGATGAAAACATAACCTACAATACACTTTCGATAATCAAGTTCATCATCCCAATCTAAATCAATAAAACTAACCAATAAAGGATTCCCACTTGAGTTTTAATGTATCCCAAATTGAATTATACTTTGTACATATCGAAGTATACTTTTAGCTTCTCTATAATGTATTTCATGGGGTGTTTTCATATACCAGCAAACAAGACCAATAGCAAAGGAAATATCAGGATATGTATGTTTCAAGTATAATAGGATACCAAATAACTGACGGTACAAGGTGGCATCAACTTTGGGAGAAGTATAGGTGGAAACTAGTTTGAATCTATACTGGAAGGGAGAGGGGGATGGTTTTGAATCTTCCATGTGAAAGAAACGAAGAAGGTCAAAATCATACTTATACTGGGAAAGAAAAATTCCTTCCTTGGTTTGGAAAAATTGGAGGCCAAAGAAATAGTGAAAATAGCCTAAGTTTTTCATTTCAAATTTCTTCTTAAGGCTGATTTTCAGATGGTTTAAAAGTTTTGGGCCACTACCATTCAGGATAAGATCATCAACATAAATAAAAAGGATTATGAGATGGCTTCCTACTTTCATGGTATAGACATTAGGATCATAATGGCATCTAGAAAATACAGTGTCAAGAAGAAATTTGTCCATTTTGGCATACCAATCTCGGAGAGCTTGTTTAAGACCATAAATATATTTCTTAAGGAAAAAAACAAGGCTAGAGTCATTATAGACATATCCAAGAGGTTGTTCCATGTATATTTCTTCTTGAAAATTGCCATGCAAGAAGGCGGATTTCAGATCGATCTGATGGACCTCCCATTTATGTGAGGTTGCAAGGGATAAAACAAGGCAGGTGGAATTCATTTTGGGTATAGGGGAAAAAGTTTCATTATAGTCAATTCCTTCAACTTGAGATAATCCTTTGGAAACTAACCGAGCCTTATGTCATTTAACACTTCCATCTAATGTATACTTAGTTCTATGGACCCATTTACATATGACAAGTTTTCTTCCTTTCATAAGAGGTAGAAGATCTCAAGTATTGTTCGCCATTAAAAAGTGATACTCTTCATTCATTGTTGTATCCCAATCTGGATGACCTAAAGCTTCTAGAAATGTCTCTTGATCATGAGTCTTTGAAAATTGAGATAAAAGAGAAGTGGCTCGCTAGAAATGTGAATGTGTCTGACACAGATCTAAAGGATCATTGAAAAGATCATTGAAAAGATCACCAACTTCTTCTCATGTCGAATGGACCCATTTAGGATGCGGTGGTGTTGGTGGAGGATCATGTTCAATGGACTCATGTGGAGGAAGGTGAGTAGTTGGAGGTATATTTTCATCCTCACTTTCATCATCTGAAGAAGAAGAAACCAAAATGGAAATAGAAGAAGGAACAAATGTTGAAGATGGCTCGCAGGCTTAAGAAGGAACAAACATTGAATTAGGCTATAAGGACAAGATATTTTCATCTAATTTAACATATCTTCTAATAATAATTTCATTAGAATGTGGTTGAATAATTCTTTAACCTTTCACATCTTCAGAATAGAAAAAAAATATACACTTCTCACGTTTAGGCTACAATGCTTTCATTTTCTCATCAGGAATGTGAGCCCATGATAGACTTCCAAATACACAAAAGTTACTAACATCTAGCTTAAGTTTATTACATGTTTCTTTGGGTGTTAAAGTTTTAAGAGACTTTGTGGGAGTGTGATTTACTATGTAATTTTCACAGTTAATGGCTTCCACCCAATACTTTAGACTTAATCCCTTATATTAGATCATGCAATTAGCCATTTATTTGAATGTGTGGTTCTTTCTCTCAACAACACCATTTTTCTATGGTGTATATGGAACAATGTGTTGCATTTGGATGTCATGTGTAGTGTAGTAACTTGTAAAATTAGTGTTCACATATTCACCTCCATTATTTGTTCTCAATATTTGAAGTTGATGGCTAGATTTTTTTTATACAAGGTTCTTATAGGTCAAAAAATTGTCAAACACTTCACTCTTAAGTTTTAAGAAGTAAACCCAAGTGTGTCTAAAGAATTCATAAATGAAAGTTCAGAAAAAATTGTACCAAGAAAAAAAAAGAGAAGAAAGTGGACCACACAAGTCACTATGAACAATATGCAAAGGGGTTGAGGAGTGTCAACAGACATGTTTGTCATAATTATCATGATGATGTTTGTCAAGAACACAATTGGAACAAACACCATCTCTGCAAGAAACAAGAGGAAGACCAATCACCATATGTTGATTACATAGTTGTTGCAATGAGAAATAGTTTCGATGACCAAACCTCTCATGCCAAAGTTTGCTCAAGTCATCGCTATGACCAACAAAAAATGATAGAAAATATGATGACCCAAAGTTGTCAAACTTGTACTACCTAGTAATATCATTAGCAATTCTAGTTGTGAAGACATGGTTAGGATATTTTAAATCCTTGCTTACAACTTGGTGAGGTGAAACTCTATGGTTTTACCATCAACTAAATGAGTGATCTGTTATACTAATACAAGGTTGCAATAAATACTTGGAACACATAATACATCACCGAAATGACCATTATCTACCTGAATTGTTCCAGACCCTACAACACTAAGAGATATATCATCTCCAACAAATATTTTCTTGGTGTTACATTCATTTAGAGAAGAAAATATGGATTTCACCTTAGCCATATGACAATATGCTTTACAATAAATAATCCTCTCATTAGAAAAATAAGTAGAAGTTTCATTGAAGGAGAAACCAGAAGAAGAAAGTGCATGTCCATGAGAAGAAGAGTTAGAAGAAGAAGAATCAATACTAATGCTTTTTTTCTTCATCGTTGCTTCCAAAGCTTCCATCTTCTTAAAACATTTGGAATCCACATGATCATATTTCCCACAAAAGTTGCAACCTCTGCCAGTATTCTTATTTTTATATTTTTCTCCTTTGTCACCATTAGGAGAGGAAGCTAGTTGAGAGGATTTGGGACCTTTTTTTATCTTGTTGTTGTGGTGAGGATGATTCTTCGTGGGATTCTTGGATTTATATTTCTTCTAGCTCACTAAGGATTTTTTGGATTTACCTATAGTGCTAATCAATCCAAGTTGCATAAGCTTATCTTGCTCTCAAATTAGAGAATCACAAAATGACTCAAGAGAGGGTTCTTTATAAGAAATCCCTATAGCTTCTCTAGTGGCATAAAAGTTAGATAGAAAAGCATAATATGCACTACCAAGCTTAGAAAGAATAGAATATATGCATTGATCTTCCTTTAGATATAGTTGGCACTCTATTCACAAAATTCTAAGTGTTTTGAACTTAGATAAGTAATATTCACTGCATGGAAAATCATTTGGATTTAAAGTCATTAACTGATTTTCCAACTAGTGAGCTTGAATAATATTATGTTTACCAAGCATAGCTTAAATATTTTCCCAAGCTTCATTGGGTGCATTAATTTGTTTAAGGTGAAACTTTAAATCAGGAGAGATGGAAATTTTGATTAGTCCACGGGATTCGTCATTCCTATTGATCAATTTTTCATACTTGTCATCATTAGTGGTTCTTTTTATTTTCCCAAGGTAATTTGGCACAATCCCTTACTTATTAATAAATCCTCATTATGGGATTTCCATTGGAAGTAGTTGGTGTTGGTAAGAAAATTATCACTGGGAGAATCCATATTAAATATGCAAAGAATATAGATTTAAACATTGAAACTAATGGTATGGATGGAAATCTCTCAAAAAAATAGGTTGTTTAAAAAAGAACGGCACTGAAAATGGACTTCGGATGCGAAATCTATGCCCTTTTGAAAAAAGACATAAATAAGTAGAAGTTGGTCCATGTGGTGATATTTCTCCTTCTAATAACCTCACTTTTACAAATAAGTTTCTAATGAAGTGATCAAATTCTATAGAATAAACGAGGATCAATTTTACAATGAATTTACTTTATAAATTAAAGTTGCATGCAAAATAAATAACTTAAAATATTGAATCTACTTATAGTGATTCACTTTTATAATTTAAGTTAAATGCACTTTACAATGGACGCATGAATGTTTTGAAAAAAAGTAACAAAAAAGAGACTTAAACTCAAAACCTATTACTTAATAAAGCAACTTTTAACCAAGTGAGCTAGTACAAAACATATTATATTGCGTAGAAGAAGGATTGTTGGTGTTGTTGTTGTTTTTGTTGTTGATGATGATGATGATGGTGAAGATGACCATGGAGAGAATACTCATAAAAAATCTTTTCACACAAGAATAAAAATTTTGCTTCTCGACGACAATAAGGGTTAGATTTTGGTTAGATTACTCAGAAAATGAAAATATTCCCTTGGTTTCATTACAGAGTGCATGGAAAAGAGCATACACAGACAGGAAAACCCTTTTTTCTTTGTTTCTGGTTTTCTGAGATTGCACATGGCATAGGGTAAAGAGCATACACAGATCAAAAAGTGAAACAACCCAGAAATAAAAAATAGAAAACCAAAATATTATCTCTGCAAAAATTTAAACAAGGTGTATTCAAGCTTTATACCTTTGGATCTCACTGAAATGGTCATATATTGGGAAAATGGAAACCTTTTTGAGTGAAACAAAAGTTGTTACTAAATGAAATGAGTGCTCCAAACATAATGGAACAATCCTTTTATCCCAGAAATGTACAAAAGATGATAGAAAACAGAGATACAAAAACATGGCTTCATGATCTCGATCTACAACGAGTGTGGGTCTTCAAATGCGCTTTGATATCATGTTTGACAACATAGGTATTCCAATAGATGACTAAGACCTTTAGTAACCACTCACACAACCAAATCAAATATCAAAACGCCTATTTTTTGATGTGGTAAAACTCTACGTGGAAACATCCACATCCCCAACCAATGTGGCCACTTGGACAAATTTATTAATGCAAAAGAAAAACATTAAAGAGAGATTTAGAAGAGATTTTATCACAATCAATCATTGACAAATGGCCCTCCATTCTCTTTAAATAGATATCATGGAATAATTGGGTGTTAAGACATGCATTAATGTAGCCATTAAGATCGAGAAGAATATCAACCGTCATATTACTCTATGCCAGGAACATATTGTGACCATCAGATTTCCTAACTACAAATGCATATTAATTCGTACAACATAAACAAAATTTTACATAATGAAACATTAGAACAATTTTATCTTAATTAAACTCTAAGTGTCTAAATATCCTAACAAGTAAATCCTTTGTGTCTTCTTCTTTCCTTGGAAGTGCATCTACCACCATATTTTGTTTCTCTTTTTGTATATAATTTCAAAGTCATAACCTACCATCTTTGTAACCCGTTTTTGTTTCTATTTTGAAGATAATCATTGTTCCAAGAAGTATTTCAAACCATCATGATCTATTTTTACATTGAAGTGTCTTCCTATTAGGTAAGGGTGACATTTCTTAACTACGTGTAATATGGCCAACATTTCCTTTTCACAAATGGATTTGAATAAGTTCTTTCATTTAATCTATCTACTTTAAAAGTAAGTGGGTCTTCCTTCTTGCATTAAAACTACACTAATTCCATGTCTTGAGGAATCACACTCCACAATAAAGGATTTTGTGAATTCATACGCCTCTAATATAGGAGTTATGCACATATCCTCGTTAAGTTTTTCAAAATCTTTGGTTGCTTATTAAGTCCAAGAAAATTATTCCTTTATTAATAACATTGTTAGAGGTGCTTCTATTTGACCATAATTCTTGACAAACTTTTGGTAATATCCCATCAATACTATGAATCCTCTAATATTCTTCAAGGTTTTGGGAATTGGTCATTCCATCACAACTTTACTTTTGTTAGAGTCCACTTTGACACCTGTATGAGATACAATATAACCCAAATATTCAACTTCTTGAACCCAAAAGACACACTTGGAAGGCTTTGCATATAGTTGTTTCTCTTCTCATAGTTTTAATACCATGTCAAATTTTTGTACATTCTCTTCCAAATATTTTGTTTTAGATTAGTATATCATAAAAAATTACTAACACAAATTTTCTGAGGAATATTTTGAAAATAAAATTGATCCAGATTTTATGAGCAGAACGAAATGACTACAGATTATTACCAGATGCTTAACACAGAATAACAAAGATACAATAAAATTGGTTTTCTATTTAATAAGGAAATAAGCTGAAACTGTAAAATGCAGCGGAAAACAAGCTTGTTGGAATGGTGGCAGCTTATCTCTGAGAAGAGATGTGACGATTGTGCTCATTCGCAAGAAAATGATTACAATGAGGCTCTCAAGGCCTTTTTACAATAAACAGGAGTTTCAAAAACCCTAAACATCCAAAAACCTAACCCTGGGAGATGAAGCGCCAAAAGTCATGTGGGCCCCGTTTGGGTAAGTCAATACATCAACTTCCCGGGGTCATAACTTTTGCATACGATCTCCGTTTTAGGCGTATGATAGCCCATTGGAAATATCTATCCGAGGAATACAATAGTTGCACAAACACAACATACCCCAAAAAACGTCGTTTAGGGCCTCAAAACAGCTCTGGAAGTTCAGGACCCAAAAAACGGCTAAAAATAGTAAATTATCAAAATTGCTAGAAAGTTGTTTTGAGCTAGCTGGAAAAGGTGGGTGGCCACCGATATGCACCTGGATCAAACCTCCATCCTTATGAAGAAATGGTCTCCATTGCATTGAGTTCCTCCATCAGATGAGGAAATTTTTGTTGAATTTGGCCCCGGGTGAGCCACTTGCCTTGGTGCAGGAGCCACCTTGCTTTGACGACTCGATATAGCTGGATCCTTTGTTGTTGAGTTCCCTTGATTGGTGTGTCCACAATATGATCACTGGATGCCTATTGTATGTAGTCGGGGTTGAGCTCTATTGGTGTCATTTGTTCTTCTATGTTTGAGGTGTCCAATAATGGTGGGAAATAAGGCCAAAGGAGGTCCAAGTTGAACACTGGATGCAGGACAAGGAAAGGAGGAATGTTGAGTGCAAAAGAATTATCCCCCACAGCCTTGGTGATGGTGTATGGTCCATAATGGAGTGGGTGAAGCTTCCGATGGGGTCCTGTAAGGTGTTCTTTCTGCAAGTGCAACCAAACTTTGTTGCCCACCTGAAACTTATGTGGAACCTGATGTTGATCATGGCGTTGATTGTACTTGTCATTGGACTTCTGTAGGATATCCTGAACCTATTGGTGGATGTGCTAGATCCTCTCAATGAACCGGGTGGCTTTGTCAACCTCAGTTGGAGCAGGAGAGGATTCGGTCGAGGTGACTGCAAGGGGAAATGAAACATCTATGGGACCCAATGGTTGGAATCCCAACCCCACCTAAAAGGGGGTGTGGCCGGTTGAGCTATGTAGGGCTCGGTTGTAGCTATGTTGGACATAGGGAAGACTCTCATGCCATGTGCGAGGGTGCATGGAATTATACATGTGCAGGATATGCATGATCATTCGATTTACGACCTCAGTTTGGCCATCTGTCTGGGGGTGGAAGGCCATGGATTTGGTGAGCTTGGTGTCCAACAGTGACCAAAGGCTTGACCAGAATGTGCAGAGAAATCGACTATCCTGATCTGAGACAATGGTTTGTGGGATCCAAAATTTACCCAGACTCATTCAAAGAAGAGCTTGGAAGTGGCTTCTACTGTGATTCTCTTCTTGCAAGCAACCAAAATCGCCATCTTAGAAAAGTGATCGACAACCACAAAAACATAGTCATTTCCCCACTTGGTGGACGGGAGGCCCAACATGTAGTCCATTGAGATGGATTCCCATGGTCTATCAGGAGTAGGAAGAGGGGTGTATAGGCCTTATTTCTTAGTGGTTGTTTTGGCAATAGCATAGGCAATGCAAGACTTGATATACTTGCTGACCTCCTGTCGAAGTTTTGTCCAGTAGAAATGTTTTTGTAGCATCACCACTATATTTTCGACATCGAAGTGTCTTGCCACCTGACTGTAGTGGGATTCCCAGATTAGCTTCACTCACTTACTTAAGGGAACACATATATGGCCCAGACAACACAACAACCCATCCTAAAGATGGAAATTATCAACAACTTCCTTTGCACCCAACATTTGGTAGGTGGTGGCGAAGTTCAGGTCTGTCTCATAGAGTTGGGGCCATCCATAGGTCTCATGGCTGCAATATTCTAGCACTGTGGTGAGTGCTAATACTGGTGGTCTGTTGAGGCAATCAGAGACGCGGTTGGTGCTTCCTATTTTATACTTTATGTTGAGGTGGAATTGTTGCAAGTATGTGGACCACTTTTAATGGTGGTCATTCTGCAATTTTCCTTGTGTCTGCATGAACTGTAGTGGCTTATGATCTGTGTGGATGACTGTCTCCCTCCCAAGAATTTAATGTCTCCACTGACGGTAGGCTTGCACAATGGATTACATTTCTTTGTCACAAGTAGGGTACTTACGGACAACATCTGATAGTGTCGCACTATGATAGGCCACGGGGTGGCTGTGCTGCATGAGAACAACACCCACATCATAGTCTGAAGCATCAGTCTCAATCTCAAAGGGCTATTGCAGGTTTTGTAGTGAAAGTACTGGGGCTAAGAAAAAGCGCTGCTTCAAATCATCGAACGATTGTTGTTGGGGCAGGCCCCACACAAATTTCACCTTACCACCACCCCTAGTTATTTGGTTGAGGGCCCATGCAATATGGGAGAATCCCAACACAAACCTGCAGTATAAATTGGCAATGCCCAAGAAGCTCCAAAGCTCAGTGAGTGTGGTTGGGGCTGGCCAGTCACGGATGACTTGGATCTTGGTTGGATCCACATGTACGCCATGTTGATCAATGATGTATCCTAGGTAATGGACCCTATCCATGCCGAAGGATCATTTTTCCAAGTTGGTGTATAGCTTGTGCTGCCTCAGGGTGTGCAGAACCTGCTGAATATGCTGCAAGTGTTCAACCCAAGTCTTGCTATAAATGAGAATGTCATCAAGATACACCACTACAAAAGTATTGGTGAATGGTTGCAGGATATCGTCCATCATCCTCATGAAAGTGGTTGGAGCATTTTTCAGACCAAAGGGCATGACCAACCATTCAAAAAGGCCTTCCTTTGACTTGAAGGCGGTCTTCCATACATATGTTTGTTCTATCAGGACCTAGTGGTAGCTAGACTTCAGATCAATATTACTGAAGTATTTCGCCCCCATGAGTTGATCAAGGAGGTCGTCGATTCGGGGAATCGGGTACCGGTTTCTGACTGTGATTTTATTCAAAGCCTGATAATCAATGCAAAGTCACCAGGTTCCATCATTCTTCTGTACCAGCACGATTGGGCTCCCGCAAGGTGATGAGCTAGGATAGATGTGCCCCTTGTGGAACAATTCTTGGATCTGTCGCTTGATCTCCTCATTCTCTAACAGAGAGTGATGATAGATTGGCCCATTGGGAAATGGTGTGCTGGGGGACATATCGATGGGGTGCTTGACCTGGCAGTGCAGAGGTACCCCGGTAGGTGAGGAGAAGATATCTGAGTATTCTTCCACGACCTTATCTACTTGCTTCTGATATGTGGAGAGCTCAGTCACAGAGACTCTGGATGTGGTTGTGATTTTTCTCTCATTCTAAGAGTGAATCACGAAGAAGACAAACTTCCCCATCTGAGAGATGACCTTCCTGCATTTCTTAGCAGAGATCAAGGAAATAACACTAGGTGGGACAGCCTCGGGTATCCTGTACAATTTCTTGTTCAAAGTAATATTAACACACGAGGCCTAGACTCATATACAACATGACATTTCCATAAATAAGGTTGGCCTAAAAGAACATCACAAACTTCGAGAGGAGAAACATCACACAATACCTTGTCTTTGAAGGGCTTGATGTCATACGACAGTCGACACTGTTGGATAACGTGGAGATCGCTTCCTTGGTGGAGACATCCAATGGTGTAGGGTTGTGGGTGTGACGTTGTCGGCAGGGCCATATGCTTGATGACCTCCACTGAGATGAGGTTCTTTTAGATACCACTATCAATGATGAATTGTAGTGGGGTGCCTTTTACCCACATCTATGAATGGAAGAGGCACTCTCATTCTTCTGGCTCATCTGGTTCACCATGTTGGAGCTTAGTCGTAGAAACAGTGGCACTGGGTTCCGCGTCAATGATCTATCTTCCCCTTTCTGGTTCTAACTCAGAGTCAAAACACGCATCTGATTCAGAGGCTTTCACTTCGGCCACCAGCGTCTTCTTTGAGCGATAGTTAGTAGTGTTATGCCAAGGGCTCCTATGGAAGTCGCACCACTTCCTGGTATATTTCTTTGTCTTTTAGGTGTCCTTCTTTGCTTAAGGCTTGGACTGGTTGTCCTGATACTGTCCATATTTTATTTGTCTTTTGTTCTGTGGTTTGGGGCCGCCCTTTCCTGTCTTTTTTTGTGAGGGTTTCCCTGACCCAAATTGTCGCATCTTTTGTTTGAGCTTCTGCTCGATTTTGACAACATATCGGTAGGTCACGCCCAAGGATTATATGTTTAGAAATTCCATTTTGATCTGGATGTATCTATGCAGAGCACCCTGATACTTGAGCACCAGATGTCTCTCTGAATCTTTGATACCCATCTTGGTGCGCAAGCTATGGAAGATATTTGTGAAATCTGGCAGTGCTTGGTCTCTTTCTTGGCGCACTGTGGTCCATTTGGCATGCAAGTCATCATAACTTCTGATAGGGTAGTATTGTTCCTTAATAAAATCCCTAAAGGATTCCCAGGTGGCCATGATAGTAAATAATGAGGGTTCCTCTATTTCCTTTTGCTCACAGAAATTTTCCCACCAATCTTTGACATGGGGAACAACTTTAAGGAGCACAAAAGTAATCTTTTCTCTATTCGAAAAGTTATGGATAGAGAAATACCCTTCTAGTAGATTCAACCACTTGTCTATGGCATATGCATCTATCTGACCTTCAAATATAGGAATATCAAAGTTTATTTGTACCTTGAAGGGGGTGGTTCCTCCGCTCGAAGAAGATGCGTCCCCTGTTGGTAGTCGCCGAAGGATTTGCGTGAAATTATCCATCATCTCGTTCCTCTGTTGCATGAGGGATTCTTTAATCAATAGTTTGAAAGGATCTCCTATCCCATCATCTTTATTTTATCCTTCCATGAGAGGTCACTTGGGTGTGCGAGAGCTTTTGTCCTCAAGAGAAACAAGCTCGAGACCCAAATCTTTGTACTCCGACCTCGTTGGGGACATGCATTAAGACGACAAGGAGCATACCGCTCTGATACCACTGATCTGGATTTTATGAGAAGAACGAAATGACTACATATTATTACCAGATGCTTAACACAGAATAACAAAGATACAGTAAAACTAGTTTTCTATTCAATAAGGAAATAAGTTGAAACTGTAAAATGCAGCGGAAAACAAGCTTGTTGGAATGGTGGCAGCTTATCTTCGAGAAGAGATGTAACGAATGCGCTCATTCGCAAGAAGATGATTAAAATGAGGCTCTAAATGCCTTTTTACAATAAACATGAGTTTCAAAAAACCTAAACATCCAAAAACCTAACCCTAGGAGATGAAGCTTCAAAAGTCATGTGGGCCCCGTTTGGGTAAGTCAGTACATCAGCTTCCCAGTGTCGTAACTTTTGCATACGATCTCTGTTTTAGGTGTATGATAACCCATTGGAAATATCTATCTGAGGACTACAACAGTTGCACAAAATTTCATCATGATGAAATTTTGCGACCGCAACATACCCCAAAAAACATCGTTTAGGGCCTCAAAATAACTCTGGAAGTTTAGGACCCGAAACACTGCTAAAAATAGTAAATTATCAAAATTGCTAGAAAGTTGTTTTGAGCCAGCTGGAAAAGGTGTATGGCCACCGATATCCACCTAGATCAAAAATTCATCAACATTTGAAATGTTGAAGGTGCATTAGTAAGGACAAATGGAATCACCAAAAATTGTTGGAGTTACTTCACACACACCTAGGATTTATTTTTCCTAAGGTTTTTCCTTGTTTATTAGTCAAAATTAGTCATTATCCAGTCTCCTATATTTTAGGGGAGAATATTCCACCTGGAAAATATTCTCTTTCAGTTGACACTTCAGTTTGACTAGTTGAGTTGAGTTTAGATGTTGCATTGGTTTGGTCACCATGCAACATTGGGATCATCTCCAGCTAATACGCACTTTCCTTGGGATTATCACCATACAAGTGCACTACCATTGATTTCCTGAGTTAACTCCTCACTACTCTATGTTCAATCAGTTAACTGAAGACTAATTGACTAGTTAACTCAACTAGGTGGCAGTTCACTCCCGTAACTTCTTGAGAGACTAGAATATGTGGAAATTCACTCCTGTAAATGTTGGTGTGTGTCCATATCATTCTATACCACCACTATGGTGCATTGGTTCTCCTCCAGTGTGCACTCATTGAGATATACAGATTATATCATGTGTAAATTATTCATTATTCACAATGGTTAATGGGAATTATTTCATTCTTTCTCTCATTTTTCTTATTTCTCAAATTCTCTCTGAAAATGTGTGTATTATTGTTTATATAGATATATTATTTGCAGGTTCAACACATTTACATGGTATCAGAGCCAACGTACTGCTAGGAAAAAGCTACACCAAAAAAATTTGCAAGTACAAAATATTGAAGACAACGGAAAGATGGATTTCCAAAAAGAATTCATTCTTACACCTTACAACTATTTTTCATGGAAGGAGAAAATAGCCATACATATCTGAACCAGAGGGTTGTATAGGTTAAACTTGAATCCATAGAAAAATATTACTATTTAAATCGCATGGATGAGGCACTCGGAACAATTTGTAGTCTTATTTCTCCCTATCTCCTTTTTCACATATCTTCTTGTAAGACTCCCAATGAAGCCTAGACCACCTTGGAATGTCTCTTTGGAAAATAGAATGAGATGAGGGGACGCATGTTGGAGGTGGAGCTTCTCACATTGGATCCAAAAAGATTCAATAATATCCAATATTTCTTTACAAAATTCAAGGATTTATTGTTGCAACTCAAAGCTTGCAGGGTTGATAAATTAAAGGAGGAGAAACAAATGGTTCTCAACATTCTCTCCAAGATTGGTATTGAATTCTTTGTATTCGTATCCACATTCCATTCTATCAGATTCACCTCTGGATCCACCTAGAAGATGCCTTATCTTGAGGACTTTATCGAATCACTAACACAAGAGCAAACCAAGCTCATTAACATGAGCACAATCAAAGGCCCAAGGGTGCATGCACTCATTGTTCATGATGACATCCACAAATATCAGAAATCTAAATATAGAGATAAATGGAAATCTCATGCACATTTGAAGAAGGAAGGGTACGCAAAACCCTTCACCGATGCCTCCAGATCCAAAGGGGAAAAGAGAAGAAAAGGGCAGAAATGCACGTACAGTCACAAAGGATTCCATTTAGAATCCACATGCACGAAAAAACAAATAGATCCGATGTATCGAATAATTCATAAAAAAACCTTGGAGATCGCATCCCCGAGGGTGCAAAGAATAAGAAGCCAAAAGATCTTAATTCCAAGAAAGGAAATTCTAGCCACGCCTTGATTGCAATCAACTCCTCTCCCAATGCTTGGATCATAGATTCAGGAGCATCACATCACATGGTTTCCTCAAAAGCAGTCTATTTTTCACTGGATACATGCACAGGTCCTCCTATTCTGATGAGGGACAAATCTTCTGTTGATGTCACTGGCAAAGGAAGGATTGAAATCATCAACGGAAGCTTCGAGAATGTGTTGCGCGTTCCCAAACTTTCTGTCAACCTTCTCTCCATGTAGCAGATGAATAATTCTAGCACCGGAAATAAATTCATTTTCACACCAAATTCTGTGGACATCTATGACATGCAAACCAACTCCAGGGTTGCTACCATTGAGGTAAATCATCAGTCTAGATTGTATATATTTTTTGAATTCGTTGAACCTGATTCTTCTTTACTGGTTACTAATGTTGATGAAAGTAGTAGGATATGGCATGAAAGGTTTGGACATTTGAATTTTAGATACATGCAACATATTAGCAAGAAAATATTGGCTGATGGTCTACCAGACATCCATTTATCCAAGGGAGTATGTGAGGGATGTGTTTTCGGAAAACACCCTCAAGAGAAATTTGAAAAAGGAAAGTCTCAGAGAGCTTCTGCACCTTTAGATATGATCCACAGTGACCTTATGGGTCCTTTTCCGCATTCATCCATCAACAAAGTGAGGTTTTTTCTCATTTTTTTTTATGATTTCTCATGTTTTACATGGATCTACTTTCTCAGGAAAAAATCCAAGGTCTTTCAACACCTCAAAGATTTCAAATCCTTGGTTGAGACACAGTCCGAAAAGAAGATCAAAGTCCTCCAAACTGATAATGGGGGAGAGTATGTAAATCATGAGATCCATAATCTTTTCCATGAGGTAGGGATTCAGCTGTAGCACACAGTTCCCTATAATATACAACAAAACGGAGTTGTTGAGCAAAAAAACAGATCTCTAAAGGTGATGGAATCTTGCATGCTACATGCAAAGTCACTACCATAGAGACTATGGGATGAAGCACTTAATTGTGAAACATACTTCCAAAATAGATATCTCCGTAGATATTTCAAGGATAAGACCCCCGACAAGGCTTAGAGTAGCCTCAAACCGGAAGTGACCCACTTTCTCATTTTCGATTCACGTGCATGGGCCTAGATTCCCTCTGAAAAGAGGAAGGCACTTGATCCACAGAGCACTGAGTGAATTTTTGTTGGATACCTCGACAGTGTGAAGGGATATAGTCTTATTGATCTTTTCTCGTACCATCTCATTATTGAGCGAAGTGTCCAATTTGAGGAAAGTGTATCATATGCACCTCAACAGCTGCATGAAGACACCTTCATTCTTCTACATTTCCAAGATGATGCACATGCACATGTTGAATCTTCTTTAGATGAGATTTATGATTCAGAGGACTAAGATGATTCAGATTCAAATTCAGTAAAGTCAGATGCAAAGTCAAAGCATCCAGATGCAGTTGCAGAGCCATAGCAGAGGCACAAGTGGGCACAGACTACTCCTCGGGATGTAGGGGATCTCATTGGTGATACAACTGATATTAGGAGGACTCGATCTGATTTTGAGGAGCCTCCTGTTGCACTCACTAACACTAAACCATTTCCCTCTAGGAATATTTTCTTGGTTCAGTATTCAGATCCATAGTCTTATGGTGAGGTTGTTGGAAATCCCTTTTGGGAATACTCCATGCAGGAGGAGTATAACTCCCTCCTCGAGAACCAGACTTGGGATCTGGTTCCCCTTCCTTTTGGGAGGAAAATTTTCATATGCATATGGGTCTATAGGGCCAAGAGCGCAGCGTATGGACATATTAGCAGATAAAAATCCAGGTTTGTTGCCAAAGGATTTCAGCAGGTGTATGGTATTGAGTATGATGAGACATTTTCTCTAGTGGCGAAGATGGATTCGATACAATTGAAACTTGAAATTGTGGTAGCCAAGGGATGGGAAGTCCATCATATGGACGTGAAGAATGCATTTCTTCATGGTGATCTATCTGAGGAGATCTACATGGAGCAGCCCCAGGGATTTATGCAGGACTCATCTTTTTTTTGTCGACTGAAGCAGGCTCTGAGGGCATGGTATGGAAAGATGGACTCCTACCTGCTTCACAGAACTTGGTACGTTGTAAATCAGACTCGAATGTCTACATGCTCAGGACGGTTGATTCACTTCTACTCTTAGTTTTGTACGTTGATGATTTGTTGTTCAACGGTTGCTCGACTTCAACGATTTCTACAGTCAATAGGATTCTACATGAGAGGTTTTCCATGATGAACATGGGTCCTCTACACTTCTTCCTTAGACTCGAGATCAGTCAGGATGCATCAGGCATCAAACTATCTCAGGTCAAGTATGCATGATATCTCCTTGAGAGATTTCACATGATAGACTGCAAGTCTGCTCCAACTCCTTTCCTATCAGGAGTCAAACTTGAGGATGGTGGGGAGACTCCACTGGTTGACAACACACAATACAAAAAGCTAATGGGGAGCTTGTTGTATATCACACACTCCAAACCATACCTCTCATATGCAGTTGGCACAGTTTCCAGGTTCACGCAGGAGCTACATGAGCTACATTGGAAGGCTGCAAAGCGTATCCTTTGATACATATAGAGCACCATCACCTTTGGGATTCATTATGCAACAAACTCTACATTAGATCTCATTAGGTTTACTGATTCTGACTAGGTTGGCGATATCATTGATCGCAAGTCCACACCTTGTTACTCACTCAGTCTTGGTTCTGGGCCTATCTGTTGGTCAAGTAAGAAGCAAGATTCCATTTATATATATTCACCTGAGGAAGAGTACAAAGGGATAGTTAACATAACCATTCAGGCTATGTGGCTACAACATTTTCTTACTGAGTTGGGAATTCAATTTCATCAGTCGATCATCATTTGGTGTGACAACCAGAGCACTCTAAAGTTCTGCAGAGATCCAGTTCAGAGGCAGTGGTCGAAGCACATCGAGATCTGCATGAACTACATCCGGTACTTACTACACGAGGGGATCATCGACTTACATTTCTATCCTTTAGTAGAACAGATGACAGACATCTTCACCAATACTTTCACTGAGTAGAAGTTTCATTCTCTGCGAAGTCATCTTGGAGTGAAGGACACAGTTTCCTAGCAACTATATTTCTTCTTTTTACATACATTGTACCTTCAGGAGGGGTTTTTCCCATGATTTTTTCCCTCTTTCCTTACTCTATTTCAGTGTATCTTTTGTATTTGGGTACCTAACATAGCCTCATTGTAGGGACCCATTCTTTATTTTCACCATAGTGATGTTCGGGGGGGGGGGGTATTGGAGTTACTTTACACACACCTAGGATTTATTTTTCCTAAGTTTTTTCCTTGTTTATTAGTCATAATTATTCATTATCCAGTCTCCTATATTTTAGGGGAGAATATTCCACCCGGAGAATATTCTATTTCAGTTGACATTTCAGTTTGACTAGTTGAGTTGAGTTTAGATGTTGCATTGGTTTTGTCACCATGAAAAATTAGGATCATCTCCAACTAATGCACACTTGACTTGTTAATATCACTATAATGACGCATTACCATTGATTTCCTGAGTTAACTCCTCACTACTCTCTGTTCAGTCAATTAACTAAAGACTAGTTGACTAGTTAACTCAACTAGGTGGTAGTTAACTCTCGTAAATTCCTGAGAGACTAGACTAGGTGGTAGTTCACTCCCGTAACTACTGGTGTGTGTCCATATCACTCTAGAACACCACTATGGTGCATTGGTTCTCTTCCATCACACACTCATTGAGATATACAAAGTATATCATGTGTAAATTATTCATTATTCACAACGGTTAATGAGAATTCTTTCATTATTTCTCTCCTTCTTCTTCTTTCTCAAATTCTCTCTGCAAATGTGTGTATTATTGTTTAGATAGATCTATTTTGTGCAGGTTGAACACATTTATCTAGATCTATTATGTGTGGGTTCAACATATTTCATTTTATCTTCTTTCATCCTTCTGCTAAGGTTTCAACCATGTAGGTTGAGTGAGGTTAGGATCTCTCTATAGTTATTAGTTGCCACTCTTCTAGTAGCCATATTTTTACTTTCAACTTTCCTTTCCACACTGAAAGCATCCTCTAGGGATTTAGGTTTGAAGAGACACACCTCATGTTGAATGCTCTCCTTTAAAGTTCCCATAAAGAGATCTAACAAATTATCATATGGAATTTATTTATCCTGAGACTTAGTTTTTGGAATTGTTGAATGTGCTCTGTAATTGGACCTCTTTTCTAGAGATTTATTAAATTAACTAAAGAATCTATTTCCCTTAATATCCTCATGATTTTCTATCTATTCATCCATAGAAATCCGTTTTTTTCATAAATCCATGAATCCGTTTTTTTCATAAATCCATGAATCCATAAGATACAATAGAATCCGTTTTTTTCATAAATCCATGAGTTTCAAACCAATTGATTAGGTTCTAAATACAAGGATGCAAGAGTTACATTTTGTAAATTTTGCAGTTGGTGTAGATCAAAGAATCGCTCCATCTGAATATTCATGTTATAGTATATTTACCATCAAATTTTCTTATATAAATCTTGGGAATTAAGTAGTTTCTTAGTTCCAAGTTGAACCCCCGATGATGTGAATCTTGTAGTGATGAATAATCATGATTCTGGGAGTCAATATTTGTGTTATATACATTTTTATAATTTCATTACATCTTGATATCTCATTAAGGGAATATATCATCTAGGGTATTGTTGATCTAAAATAAATTTTTAAGGTCTTCAATATAACATCACACTGATAAATCCCCCTACTTTTTTAAAGAGGTGGTACTCCTTTATATTTAAATAATATGCAAGAATATAAAAAGGGCTTGAGAGAGGAGTGAGCTTGTTCTTGAAACAAATATTCACATGCAAATAATACCTGGGAAAGGACCAGGAATCTCCCAGAAAGTAAATACTCACATTATAATACAAGATTATAAACCAAGAGAGTAAACATTTTCACATACCGACATTTCCATCATAGTCAACAAAGTAAAACACATTATTCAGAAAAAAGGAAAGAATACAAGGACTACATATGGCAGAGAAATTTAAATGATCATTCAATTAAGATAAAAAAATATTTGGATAGAGACATATTTGAAATCTCATGCTTAAAATAAAAAGTATGAGAATTCATTAATGTAATGTCGCGAATAGTTCTCTGGGAACCTCAAAAAATAATAGATGTCTTTGTAAAAGTAGTAATGTCTATAAATTTCATTAAAATTAAATGGCATTGTACTTCAAAGAGAATTGGAATTAGGCTCATGCAGACAAGATCAAAACCATTATTTACTTGTTTATGCATCTTTAATAGTTTTTTATTGGGATATAGGTGGAATAATTGTATTATCGTTTTCTTGTTGATATGTTCCAGTTATTTTAACCAAGGCATTTCTTAACCAATGTTCAATATACTCCCGCATAGGAGCAACCATTATCTCTCATTTAGTATTGGTTTCAAATAACTCGTTTTGTAGCTCTTTAAGATCAAGGCTCAATTGATGAAGTGTGTCTTCAATATCTTCATTTTTGTTCATGTACCGAATTAACCACATTTCTACTTCTTCTTCTTCAAAATACTCAATGGAGTTATTAAATTTGTTGGCCCAAGAAACCTTCAACACATCCAACTTCTCTTTTAATTTCTCTTTTGACAAGAGCATTGAGTCCATAATTAAGTGTGGACCATGCAGTTCCTTAGTCAAATCAACACATTTTGAAAAAAAAAAACACCTATTTTAGTATTTATAATATCACATTCAAACAAAATTTTCTTCAACCAACAAGCATTACTTTTTTTCAAATGAGCCTTGGAAGGAAAATTTTGTTCTCTCCTATGTATATCACTTAAAATTAAGACCTTTGCTAAAAATGTACCCAGTACCTCTTTATAAAATATTTAATCATTTTCCAAATATTTTTGGAGGTATTATTTAAACTGAAAGACCCTTTTTGAGAGAATAGTTGAATTTGTTTGTAACATCCCCACTATAATTCCCGGTTTAATTAATTCTCATGTAGATATAATTTGTGACTACAGTCAAAGCAATGTAATATGTGAATTGTATTTCTATGTTATAATAATAAATTGTGATGCCATCTACTAAGGGGATGTGGACAAGAGATGGTGGATGAATTAATACACAAGAGAGGGGAGGGTCTATGATAATGGACAAGAGAGGTCCAAGAGGGAATTACCTATGTATATTAATTCAACCTATTTTCATAAATTTTCTATTTGTATATGAACCTCTCAATTTTTTACTGAGTGTTCCCAAATACAATCATTGAATATATGTAAGAGGGTGGGTGTGAGTAGTCACATCCCAAAGTTGTTTGGCACATAGGGGTTGATTACAATCATCTTGGGGAAGTGTGTGAGTAAGGAAAACAACCAAAGGAGAGGAAATTAATATGGGTTGAGGGACAACAATTTTTACACAATGAGTGTTTATGCATGAGGAGAAAGGGGAGAGAAAGGAGGAGAGATTGGAGTTGGTGCAGCCATGGAGGATGAACTTTAGAGAATTATGGAGCATATTGGAGTGTATTTGGAGATGGAAACTGAAGAACCAGGTTTTCAAGCTTGAGGAGTGAAATTATAGGCAATTTGCACCATAACAACAAGTGTTTGTTGTTGGTTACTGAGAGTTTTACTAGAAGAATGTTCCCTTGAATTCACAACTGAGTGATTCCTAGTTATCTATGCCATAGAGAACCTAATAAATGAATGGGAAACTCGAGGGACTGAGATACGTGAAGGGGTACATTCCTTGGTTTGGGAAGTTCAAGAGGAAGAGAGACGGTGGAAAATCAAGATAGTTGTAGGAAGATATCAGTGGGTTATGAGATTTTTTGAGGTGTGAGTGGACAGTGAGAGACCACCCTCATTTGTGTATTAATAATCTCATCTCGACGATGACTAGTTGTTGAGATTTGGAACAGTCATACTACGGTTGGGTGGAACTTCCGTCCCAAGCAACTGGTTTCATAACCATAGTTAAAATATATGTGTTTATCCATTTCCTGTCTTTTATTTATGAGCTAAATTGTTGTGCATGATCTATGTAAATGAAAATGATATAGATGTTTTTGTAATGAACTATTTACTACATTCATGTGTGTGTTTAGCATGTTGTCGATGCATATTTTTTATGGTTATATACAACAGAAAAATATGGTTGTAATTTGTAGTTGAAAGCTATAGGAAATTAGTTAATCGTAAATGAATTTAATTAGATAGCAAAAATTGTGTATTTGTGATTTTTTCGCACCGTAATATCCCTCGGTCAAGTTGGGGGGCATTACATTGTTCTTAACTACCATATTTCAAGGATCAAGGCTATCATTCTCTTAATTTTATCTCCAATATAATTGATTACAACCATTAATAAAATTAATGAACATTTCAACCTAGAGATTGTTTTTGGTACATCCTCAAGACTACATGATCCGGTTGGATCTAGGGAACATCAAAGAAGTTTCAGAAGTGTCCCAGAATGCATAGAAGCATCTTAGGAGGCTCAGAATGGCCTCAACAAGAAGATAAAGGGAAAAACTCAAAGTTTAAAAAACTTCATTAAAACAGCATGATCACGAAGATCCCTTCACAAGCTTTCCAACGGCATAAACGACTCGTCAAACGGAGTTATGGATCAAAAGTTATAAGCGATCAAAGTTCCGTCAAACTTTGTCAAACAAGAAAAAGTCAAAGTGACATGTGGAACCACTACAAGGGTGACACGTGGCACAACTGAGTTGGCAAGATGACATGGTAGACACATGGGCACATTCATTGATGACACATTTCAACTTCATTGGCGAATCATATTGTGACAAGTGGCAGTTTTATGTGGACCATTTATATGGTGCCACGTGGCCTAGTCATGGGCTGCCGCATGGCACCCATCCCATGGATGGAATGTGCAAAAGTTTATTCGACTTTCCAAGAATCAAACTCTTAACCTCCAAACAGCCCAAAGGCCTCACACATATGCGCCAACCACTACACCAGACGTTGTTCCTTGTTTGACATATGACTTAAATTATATTTAACTTTAATAAAAGGTTCATTTGGTGGAGAAAAGGGCTCGGCCTTCGGCCCAACCCTTTGTTTAATAGTGAACCACACAACCACTACCTCCACCAGCCCTGGGAGCTTATCCATCTGCCTGCAATAGACACATGCCTACCAAATATAGCATATTCCCTGCTATATTTAGAACTATTCCGTCGTTTAACCGCCCGCCAAAACCTCCGCCAGTTTTAGATAGCGTGCCAAAAATCAGTTATAGTACATGTGTAAAATAGGGATTCCATGGGATTCGACCCTGGAACCTCCCCAACAGTCTGTCTTAATTTAGCTCTGCCAACCAATATGCCAACAAATTCATTTATGAAATAACCGCTCGGAATTTGTATAAGAAGGGGCCTCCGGTTCTGAGTTCAAGATAGTGTGTTCATTCAGAGCCACACACTAGTGAATGGAGCATGAGAGTGGAGCATTCCTGTATGGCCCATACAGATTGTACGGAATCCGTACAGATTGTACGGATTTTGAAACGCAAATTGAGGCGAGGGTGCCTCTTGGGTCCAAAAGGTGCCCGACTCGGATCGAGACGCGGAGACAGTCATTTTTAGGTAAAATAACGCCACGAACGTAGTGGTGATGTTTGTTTCCTGATTTGAGAAAAAATTCAGTAGCTTAATTCCAGAACGAGTCATTTATTGTAGATGCAGTGGCACGGTAACCGACGCTGAGGTGTCTCTTGGGCCTGAAAGTGTCTGACTCATATGGAGATGATTTGACAGTCATTTTTGGGTAATTCGATGACACGAATTCAATGACGATGTCTATTTTTTGCAGCAGAGCTTCATATCAACAAGATAAGTGTTGGAGAAGCCAATGTAAGCATGCTTTTCATTATGTTGCTTTTTTTCATTAATTGTTGCAGCATAGCATGCGTGTTATAGGTCTGAAGGAGCAGAGAGAAGCTGCAGTAAGTCAACAAGATTAGATTATTCCTTCTATATTTATTTTTATGATCTTCTTTCACATCAAATCAATCAGTTATACGTGACAGAGAAAATGTGTCACTTGCAAGACAAGTGGCCAATGAAGCAGTTCTGATTCTCGTGGGTTCCGAGATCTTTTGTATGGACTGCATATTTATGTTTTGGATCTAAGCAGCAGATCTAAGGCTTTTTATGGCTCCATGTTGATGGGGGTCATATTTTATTCTTCATCTTTTTATGTATTGAGTATGTGGGAATGATGTCCATGTCAGCATCATGGATGCCTCATGAGTATGACAACTTGTGAAGCTGATACATTCCTAATCACATTCCAATCTCTTGTTGCCATCACCGAGGAGGGACTTTGGCCTTACCACTTATAAAGAAGAGACATCATTACATCGAGAAGAATAAAGCGGTCAGGCTTTGGAGCATGACCCAGAGAGGTAGCCCACTGCAAGGGTGAACTCCGTTATCAAGTGAAGTGTCTTATCCATTATGTGTATTATATTCTTATGTTGTTGTTTTTTATGAATTTCCTCACATAGGATGTTAAAGGAAAGCATGACATATTGCACATAAGGAAGACTAAAGATGTTTTCATTCACTTCAAATTCAAGCACATAAGACTTCAACCTTACCTTTTATTGCAAATCGCTCAAGTAAAACGATCTATTACTGACCCTTTTGAAGGAGTGACAGAACAACCAATTATTGGAAACTTATCACTCCCGGGTTCAGATTATCTGGTATCAGAGCAGGCTTGATATCGATTGCAAGTGTTGGAGCTAAGGATGGCAAGGTCACCAAATCAATCGTGGTTTGATGAGCTTCAAGAGCTCAACCAAATGCTTCAAGCAGAGAATGCTGGATTGAAGACATTGTTCCATGTTGCAGAAGAAGAGAACCAAAGGTTGCAAGAGCATTTGCAAGCCATGAAGATGCATATAGGGGAAGGCTCTATGAATGAGATGGTAATAAGACCATCTTGTAACCACGACAACTTCACCAGCTATGGGTGCAAGCATGACAGTGAAAATGCATGCACAATTTTTCAAGCAAATGAAGATGACGTACATGCATCCATAAACCAAAGAGGATTCCTAGAAGCATCTTCCACTGAACCTTCTCACCAAGAAAAACTGGACACATCTCAAGAAGCAGACCAATAGTCCCAGTTTGAGGTGGAAGTAAATAAACCATGTATAATTCCTTTCTTGATTAATGTTGATGATTCTTTTGAGACACTTGAACATAATGATTCTTGCATCAACTTAAAGTTGATGAGAAAAATGGGATACGAAGGAGGAGGCCTTGGAACCAATTGCCAAGGTATTGTGGATCCCATCAAGGCAGTGGTTTGGCCTCGGTATGCCAGGATAGGCTATGTACCAAAGGATGTTGGAGAAATCTCCAAAACCATTTGTGAAGAAGACCCTAGGATAGTCACTGAAACTCCAGAGGTCAATAGTTCATCAAGAGATGGAATTGATTCAGTGCAGGGTGAGAGCACAAATTCTCATGATCGAGGATTCGAGACATCTCCAGGGAGAGATGAGCATCATAGTGACAAAGTTTAGACCAACTCTTCTTTCCAGTCTTACTCTAGAGGAAGCTCACTGAGGTATAAGAAATCTCGAAACTCTAAAATGCCATTTGATTATAAGAATGTTAATCATATAAAACATAGCTTTTGGAATCAAAGACCATGCACTTTTTGTGGATTGAATAACCATCCAGTGTCCCAGTGTTGGAAGAGAAAAACCTTGTGCAGGAAGGTTATGGAAACTAGGAGAAGGACAAGGATGGCAGATTGCTCTCCATACACCGAAAAGAGTAGGGGCAATACACCTCTGAAGGAGAAAGGATACTGCAGCCATTGTAGAAGAGGTGGGCATCATGAGGCCACTTGTTGGGCCTTACATCTAGATCTATGCCCAAAGAGGGACAAGAAGACTAGACAGATATTTTCAAGAGAGACAGTCAGTCAGGCAGTGTTACAAGAAAATCCGCCATCAGGAGAAGACCAACTACCAGAGAAAAGACAACTTTGTAAAGAGGACATGTTCGGAAAAATGGTCGAACAAATGGGGAAAATCCTTTTGATTTAGTCGAGAGTGGCCATATTTGTAAATCACATGTTGTGATTCACACCCCGTAGAAGGGTATTGTGTAAAACTGATAATTGTTGATATCACTTCTTTTCTTTTGGTGCATGTTGATATTGTTAGGCCTTGTGAGGTAGTTTGGGTAAGGGTTTCTTATTGTAAGTCCAATGGAAATGAAACTTAATGTAATGAATTTTTGGGACCAAAAGTCTTTTCAGTTTGGAGGCGTGATCCGGATGGATCTAGGGAACATCAAAGAAGTTTCACAAGTGTCCTAGAATGCATAGAAGTATCCTAGGAGGCTCAGAATGGCCTCAACAAGCAGAGAAAGGAAAAACTTGAAGTTCCCAAAACTTCATTAAAATGGCATGATCGTGAAGATCACGTTGCAAGCTTTCCAACGACGTAAACGGCTCGTCCAATGGAGTTACGGATCAAAAGTTACGGTCAAAGTTTAGTCAAACTTGGTCAAACAGGAAAAAGTCAAAGTGACACGTGGCACCACTACAAGGGTGACACGTGGCACAACTGAGTTGGAAAGATGATGTGGCAGACATATGGGCATGTTCGGTGATGACACATGTCAACTTCTTTGGCGAATCATATTGTGACAAGTGGCAGTTTTGTGTGGACCAATTATATGGTGCCACGTGGCCCAATCATGGGCTTCCACGTGGCACCCCTCCCATCGCTGGAATGTGCTAAAGTTTATTCGACTCCCCAAGAGTCAAACTCATAACCTCCAAACAGCCCAAAGGCCCCACACATATGCACCAACCACTACACCACACATTGTTCCTTGTTTGACATATGACTTAAATTATATTTAACTTTAATAAAAGGTTCATTTGGTGGAGAAAAAGGCTCAGCCTTCGGCCCAGGCCTTGGGTCCATTGTGCGCCATACAACCACTGCCTCCACCATCCTTGGGGGCTTATCCATCCGCCATGCAATGCACACATGCCTACCAATTATAGCATATTCCCTACTATATTTAGAACTATTCCGCCATTTAACCGCCCGCCAAAACCTCTGCCAGTTTTAGCAAGCACGCTAAAAATAAGTTATAGTACATGTGTAAAATAGGGAATCTGTAGGATTCGACCCTAGAGCCTCGCCAACATTCTATTCCTTAATTTAGCTCCACCAACCAATATGCCAATGAATTCATTTATGAAATAACCGCCCAAAATTTGTATAAGAAGGGGCCTCCGGTTCTGAGATCAAGATAGTGTGTGCATTCGGAGCCACACACCAGTGCACAGAGCATGAGAGTGGAGCACGTTTGTATGGGCCGTATGGCCTATATGGAATCCATATGGACTGTACGGATTTTGACATGCAAATTGAGACGAGGGTGCCTCTTGGGTCCAGAAAGTGCCCGACTCGGATCGAGATGTGGAGACAGTCATTTTTAGGTAAAATGACACCACGAATGCAGTGGTGATGTTATTTTCTTTATCTAAGAAAAAATTCAGCAGCTTAATTCCAGAATGAGTCATTTACTGTAGATGCAGTGGCACGGTAACCGAGGCAGAGGTGTCTCTTGGGCCTGAAAGTGTCTGACTCGTATGGAGACGATTTGACAGTAATTTTTGGGTAATTTGACGACGTGAATTCAATGACGATGTTTTTTTTTTGTAGAAGATCTTCATATCAACAAGCTAAGTGTTGGAGAAGCCAATGTAAGCCTGCTTTTCATTATGTTGTTTTTTTCATTAATTGTTGTAGCATAGCATGCGTGTTATAGGTCTGAAGGAGTAGAGAGAAGCTGCAGTAAGTCAGCAAGATTAGCTTATTCCTTCTATCTATTTGTTTATGATCTTCTTTCACATCAAATCAATCAGTTATATGTGATAGAGAAATTATGGCACTTTCAAGACAAGTGGCCAACGAAGCAGTTCTGATTCGCATGGGTTCTGAGATCTTTTGTATGGGATGCATATTTATGTTTTGGATCTAAGCAGCAGATCTAAGGCTTTTTATGGCTCCATGTTGATGGAGGTCATATTTTATTCTTCATATTTTTATAAATTGAGTATGTGGGAATGATTTCCATGTCAGCATCATGGATGCCTCATGAGTATGAGAACTTGTGAAGCTGATACATTCTTGATCACATTACGATCTCTTGTTGCCATCATCGAAGAGGGACTTTGGCATTATAACTTGTAAAGGAGAGACATCATTACATCGAGAATAATAAAGCAGTCAGGCTTTGGAGAATGACCCGGAGAGGTAGCCCACTGCAAGGGTGAACTCCGTTATCAAGTGAAGTGTCTTATCCATTATGTGTATTATGTTCTTATGTTGTTTTTTTTAATGAATTTCCGCACATAGGATGTTAAAGGCAAGCATGACATATTGCACATAAGGAAGACTAAATAGGTCTTCATTCACTTCGAATTCAAGCACATAAGACTTCAACTTTACCTTTTATTGCAAATCGCTCAAGTAAAATGATCTATTACTGACGCTTTTGAAGGAGTGACAGAACAACCAATTATTGGAAACTTATCGCTCTCGGGTTCAGATCACTACACAATGGTTGAATAGCAGTAATGGGTTTGAAAAACAAAGGTCTTGGAAACAAATCTTTTTTGAATTATTTTACTTTTTCCTTTAGCATCTCCTTCTCTATCTTGTTGATCGAATAATTTAAGGCTTCACCGGCTACTTCATGAAACTCAATGATTTTCAATGGTTTTACCCCTTGAAAATTAATCTCTAATTTCCATTTTTCTGAAAACTTTTTATTTGTCAAATTTACTTTTTCAATTAACATTTTTTTTGAATTATTATTGTAGGTCGTGTGGTACAAAGTGACATATTCATCTTCAAATACTTCTATCTCTTGGGAAGCCAATTCTTCAGTTATAGCCATGCTATCGATCATCCTCTATTCAATCCAGTTGGGATCCTCTATTATGTACTTGTTAGGGACCTAACCTCCCTAACCCCTCACATAGGTAGAATAATATATTTTACATGTAATAGAGGAAAATATTAATAAAAAAGGCCTAGTAATAAGGTGAACTAGTAAAATGTAATAATACCTAATCAAAGCTTCCACTTCTAGAAATATCTTCCTCTATATTGTTCTTTTGGTAGATAGATTTAGTATAAATAAGAGTCGAGGGCATGAGAAGTTTTGTCTTGAGAATTATTGTAATAGAGAGTTTCTCTATCAGAAGTTTCCCCCTCGAAGAAGCAAGTGGACATTTCTCTCGTTTCAATAAAGGTATCATTTTGGTGTGTTATTCTCTATATTTTGTTGTTCTATTGGTAATTTTTATGGTATTCTTGTTTCTGCTCAACATAACATAACTAGGTGCATAACAAGTGAGATCAAAGAACTTTCTTGGGAAGGAATTGTGGGTTAATTTTTTTCAGGGTAGAGACTTGTTCTGATGTCTTTAAACTACAATGATCTGTCATTTATCACATAAATCTATGGTTGGGGAAGCATACACACAAGAAATACAAGAAGTTTTTAACCTCAGATTGTTGAGCAACCTTGTAACCCATGTTGGTACCCCTTTGAGTGGTAGTTCATTAAACAACACCTTTATACAGACTTTCCTGGGTATCCTAAACCCTACTATAGATCAACTGATTGGTTGCATGACTATTATAGTGCCACCAAGAAAAACACTCTGGTAGATACTCTCTAGTACCGCGGTAATTGAGTAGTATGGCCAAGGGTATGGTCTATCCTCCTTAGTTGGTACCCTGAGATATTGAGATGTACTATTTTTCAACCCCACACGTATATCAAAGAGTTATAGAACAGGGAAAACCCTTGTCTATAGGAATCCTGAACACCCTAACCATTAGGAGGGAAACATAACAAAAAATGAATAGACAATATCTATTGTCATGCAACCTTACATCCTACATTTTGGTTGTGAAATTAATAAACATTTATTCCTATTAAGATTTTGGGCATTTCACCACTGGAGTATCATTCATATCATAGTATAACTTCGTAGGAGTAAAAAAAACCCGTTTAGGGCTTACCCGCACCCTTATTTGAGACCTATCCCACTGGATTCCTCTTTTCATCTTGATTGTAGTGATACCTATCATTTGTAATCCTTTTGTTTGCTATGGTCCTGATTCCCCTCCCGACCCCCTTATTTGGGACCTATCCCATTGGACTCCCCTTTTTTCTCTGATCGGCATGATACCCTTCACCTGTAACCGATTTTCTATGTGGAACCACATGCCCCCTTCCTGTGTCTTCTTTCACCATTTCCCACACCTGCAACCAATACCTTGAATCACGCTTCAATACCTTGTCATTTGATCTCTCCACAACCCATAAGGAATTGCAGCAAATCAATTCCAATATTTCCACCATCAATTCCTCCATGCATTCCACCATAGACGCCAAAATAGAATCCCTGAAATAGGGCATGATGAAGGACCTCTCTTCTCACATGGAAAGCCATCTTGAATCCTTTGTTGGCCATCTCTTCTCCAAACTGAATATTCTTGTAGGCCTTCCCTCATCTGACCAACCTTTTCACCCTGAAGGTGATACTTCCTCCACTTCCTAGAATTTTCAGTCTAATCACTTTCAGTGTGACCTATGCCTTCCTAGAGTGGATGTGATCAAATTTAATTGCTCATATCCCATGGGTTGGGTCACCCAAATGGAACACTAATTGTCTTTGCATGGAAGTACTAATGACTTGGAAAAAATTTGTTATGATGTCCTCCATTTTGATATTGAACGTTGAAAATGGTGGAAATGGCGTAAAAAATCATGCCAAGGGTATGTGGCTTAGACATAGTTTGTTGCAGAGATTTATAACAACTTTGACACCAACACCCATCATTTAGGTCGTTTGACCAAGTTGAAACAAACTAGCCCTGTGGAAGAGTTTATAGCTCCCTTTTAGCAATTGGCTTTCAGAACGGAGGACATGAATTTGTTTTTGAGGAAATGCTTTATCAGTGGCCTCAAGGATGAAATATGTTTCCATGTCCTCATGTCTCTCCCATAGACTTGGTTGGAAACTGCTAAAAGGACCAAGGAAGCACAACAAAAAATCTCATACCAAACCGGAAAAACACCCTTTACTCCTCACCCTAAACCCACCCTTCCCACCCCTCCTACCACTCCCCTCAAGATCCAAAAATTGACTCATGATGAAATGGTTGAATGCCAACTTAATGCTATTTGTTATAATTGTGATGACAAGTATTTTTCAGGGAATAAGTGTAACGAACATAATATTTTTATGGCTATGTATGAGGATGTTTCTGAGGAAGAGGTAGATGTTTCCCATGTACCCAATATACCCCCACCAACTTATATTAATCAACCCTCTAATCCACCGGAACTTGAACCATTGATTTCCCTGAATACACTCAATAGTTTCTATGCTCCCCAAACTATAAAGTTAATTGGTTACATTAAGAACCAAAAATTCATCATTCTATTTGACAGTGGCAACACCGATAATTTTATTCATCGTCACATTTCCCAAGAAATCAATTTCTATATTCATCCAATTAATAATTTCCAAATCATGATTTCCAATGGGGGTTCCATGAAATGTGGAGAGCATTGTGAAATGTGCACCTACAAATTGGTTAGTACTACCTGAAATCTCATATGTTTTCTATTGACATGGGAAGTTGTGACATTGTACTTGGTGTTGAATGGTTACACACTCTCGTCCCTGCCACAATGGATTTATAAAAATTAACCATGCAATTCCAGCAAGAGGGCCAATAGAACCAGTTCCAAGGAATCATAGCGGGGACACCAGAGATCATCAGTTCCCACTGAATGTAAATTCTCCTCAAAAAAGGTCATTCTAGAATTATTTCCCAACTTCATTCCATTCAGGTGATTGAGACACCCTTTTTCCATCCCTACCTCCAATTTATCCTCTCCCAACACCAATTTGTGTTTCAAACCCCCAGGGACTTCCCCCTTCTCTAGTTTTCCATGATCATTTCATTCCACTAGTTCCATGAAGTCTTCCTCCAAATGTTATCCCTTATCGTCATCCCTTCACCCAAAAGAATGAAATTGAGAATATTATTCAATAATTACTAGAAGTTGGTGTCATCCACCCCAATACCATCCCTTATTCTTCTCCAGTAATCATGGTACTCAAGAAAGAAGGTACTTAGTGCATGTGTCCTAATTTTTCACACCCGTAACAAACTCACAATAAAATAAAAATTTCCCATTCCTATCATTGATGACCTTTTGCATGAATTAAGTGGTGCTCAATATTTTACCAAACTTGATCTTGTCTCTGGCTACCACCAGATTCGCATGAAAGAAAAATACATTCCCAAGACTACATTCTAAACTCATGAGGGTCACTATGAGTTCTTGGTTATCTCATTCGGCCTTTGTAATTCTACCTCCAATTTTAAAAGTCTCATGAACCATTTATTTCTCCCTTTCCTTCGTCATTTTTCCTTGGTTTTCTTTGATGATATTCTCATCTATAGAAAAACATGGCCAACCCATATTACCCATGTGGATCAAGTTCTACAGCTACTATCTGAGGACAAGTTTTTTCTTAAGAAGTCTAGATGTGCTTTTGGAGCCTATGAAGTTGAGTACTTGGGACATATTGTTGGCAAGGATGGTGTCAGTGTGGATCCAAAGAAAATTGAATCTATGCAAGATTGGTTGCACCCAAAAACTCTTAAAATTATGTGTGGCTTCCTGGGTTTGATAGGATATTATCGTAAGTTTGTTCATAGTTATGGAAAAATCATATCTCCCCTCACAACACTCCTTAAAAATAATTCTTTCAGTTGGACTCCAACAAAAGACCATTCCTTCCAATATTTGAAAGCGGTTATGTGCACTACTCATGTTATGGATATCCCTTACTTCAAAAAGACCTTTGTATTGAAATGTGATGCCCCGGGGAAAGGAGTTGGGGTTGTTCTCATGAAATATGGTCGACCTTTGGATTTCACCATCAAATAATTATCCAAGCACCATTTGGGCCAATCCACCTATGAAAAGGAAATGTTTTCTATTCTACATGGTGTGGATATATGGTGTCCTTATCTCTTGGGGAAACACTATCAAATTAAAATTGATCATCAAACCCTCAAGTATTTTCTGGAACAATGAATTTCTTCCCCAGAGAAACAAAAATGGGTAACCATGTCGTTTGGATATGATTATGATATCATCTAAAAAAGAGGAAAATAAAATGTGGTGGTTGATACCCTTTCTAGGAAATATGAAGAAAACAGGTTCCTTTTTTCCCTCTCTTTCATTGTCATAGATTAGCTTCATGAGGTTCTCCAGATATGGTTGCAAGACCCCAAAATTTCTAGCCTGATCCAAACACTACAGCACGATCTGTAATATTCTATGGGGTACTCATGTCACAATGACGATCTTCGTTATAAATGTCACATGTATTTAAGAAAACAGTCGAACCTTAAATCCATTATGCTCTCTAAGTTTCATCCTTCACCTACAACTGGACATTCTGGTTTTACCAAAACTTATGAATGGGTCAAATGTTTTTTTTTGGGGGGGGGATGATATGAAACAAGAAATTCACACCTTTTTGGTTGAATGTGATACCAATCAACGCAATAAGGGTGAGACAGTCAAATCTCCATGCACACTCCAACCGCTTCTAATTCTGGCTACTATTTGGACAAATATTTCTATGGAATTAATTGTTGGCTTACCTAAATTATGCAATATGTCATTCATCATGGTAGTAGTGGATCATCTTTCCAAATATGATCATTTGTGTGCTCTGGCTCAAACATTTATGGATAATATTACCATGGCATGCCTCATTATATTGTTATGACCATGATCCAACTTTTACCAGCACATTCTGGAAAGAATTGTCCTGACTCTAGGGAACCCAATTACATCTCAGCAAAGGATATCATTCTTAGACTGATGGAAAAATTGAAGTGGTCAACAAGTGTTTGTAAGCCTATTTGAAATGTTTTGCATCCGACAGACAAAATCAGTGGGTTTAGTGGTTACCCCTCGTTAATTGGTGGCACAACACCTCTTACCGTACTGCCACTCACATGACTACTTTTGAAGAAGTCTATCGAAAAAATACACCCTCAGTTCTATCATACATTTCTAGTGTCTCCAAGTTTCAGTAGATGGATCAAAATATTACCGTTTGCATGGCCATTCTTCATACTCTCAAAGAAAATTTGGTCATGGATCAAAATCGCATGAAACAACAAGCAGATCAAGGTCATTTTGAACGTGAATTTGTTCAATGGGAACAAGTGTTTCTTCATCTGCAACCTTATAAGCAGACTTCACTCAAATCCCATCACTTTTAGAAAATCACCCCCAAATTTTATGGTCCTTATCATATTATCAAAAGAGTGGGGCCAGTGGCTTGCCAGTTACATTTTCCCAGTCACGCTAAGCTCCATCTGTTTTTTCATGTTTCCTACTTAAAGAAAGTTCTTGACACTAGGTGCTAGACTTAGACCATTCTATGTGAGTTGGATGAAGAAGGTTCCATTTGGTTGTAGACACAAGCATTCTTGGACTATCATGAGCATTGTCTCTGTGATTGCACTATCAAGGAAGCTTTAGTTAAGTGGAAGAACACATAGCCAGAAGATGCCATGTGGGAGTTGGCTACCATTCTCCAACAATTTCCTCATCTTAATCCTTGAGGACAATTTTGTTTTTAAGGGGGACATAATGTTAGGTACCTAACCTCCCTAACCCATCACATAGGTGTAATATTATATTTTCTATGTAATAAAGTCCTATATTAATAAATAAGGCATAGTAATAAGGTGAACAAGTCAAATGTAAGAAGACCTAATAGAAGCTTTCACTTCTAGAAAGATCTTTTTCTAGATTGTTCTTTTGGTACATAGATTTAGTATAAATAGGAGTCGATGGCATGAGAAGTTTTGTCTTGATAATTATTGTAATAGAGTGTTTCTTTGTTGGATTTTTTCCCCTCGAAGAGGAAAGTGAACATTTCTCTCGTTTCAATAAATGTATCATTTTTGTGTGTTAATCTCTATTTATGTTGTTTTGTTGGTAATTTTTGTGATATTCATGTTTATGCTCAATATAACAGAACCAGGTGCATAACAGTCCTCAACTTCCATGTTTTTGGGACTCGTTTTAGCTTCAAGTGCTTCATGTCATTCTTTCTGGACTTCTCTTTTTGTTTTTATATATACATGAACATTGTGTGATTTTTCAATTGTATTTTTGGTGGAGTTTTTATTTCCACTATCATTTTAATTTCTGTTGGAAGACCTTCTCTGTTATTGACTATTATTCTGTGGGTTTTTTTTTTTTTTGAGGTACCCTTTTGTGACACAATTGGTCAACTAAGGTTTTTACTTGTCTATTCTCAAACCCGTTTCTTATGGTATTCATTGGTGTTGGCCAATGCCTCAATATCATCTAGGGTATTTCCAGGAGATGCTTTAGGAGGATTTTGATTATCTCCCCCTCCTTCTTCTAGTTGCATAGACTTAATAAATTATGAGCCATATCCAATTGAAAACACTTGTGCTGAAAAAAAATCCTTACGGTCGAAACACTGAATTTTCTGAACTTCTTTTAAATTGAAATGGTCAAATTGAGTAGTGTATTCATCCAAATGAGAATTGTTTTTCAAAAACATTTCTCCAACTTTCCATGGAAACAAGATGATTTTTTTTTTCTTTTTTCATTGAATTGATGTGTCCAATACATGTATTGTTTGCAGAATTAAATAGTGAAAAAACTATCAGAAACAAAAATGGTAGCAGAGAGGGTTTCCCCTTAAATCTATAAAGTTTGAAGAAACTAAAATCTTCCATGGTTTCAAAAACTCCTTTATCTGACAGAAAGGATGCAACATCCAATGATAGTCTGTACATGGAAAGACTGTGAATAATCTTCTTAAAAGAGGACAAGAAGGAATTTTATACTTCATAGAAACTTTATGGGGCCTTATTCCTCCATAACACCGGATACCATAATTAAACTGGGTCCTTCGTTAAGTCTACGTTCTTAGATCTAGGCAATTCCTAAAAAATATGGCAATAACTAATAGCATAAACTAGATAGGAAGTCATGTAAAATTTCTTGGTCTTCCTAATTCTTTTCGAATTAAATGAAATATCATTTGAAATGATTTGGGCCAAGTCAATTATATTATTTTCATGAATTGAATGATAGAGAACATATACAATATAATCTGGCATTGAGGCCATGAACTCTTGTCCAATTATTTTGGTAAACAAACCTATAGATTCTTTATATGGAAATTTTAAAGAGCATACCTCAACATGTGTAGCATTAGCATCACTAGTCGATCTTGGAAGAAATATTTCAAGGAACTTCATTCCCCAGTAGTGAGATTTTATAAAGTCATCATCTTCAACATTTTTGAAATTTAGAGTGGGGTTAAGAAGTATCAACGTTCTCCTGAACATTGAAGGTGCTAAAGAGAAAAGTGATTTCCCTTGTATCTGAATAACTCTTCTCTCGGTGTCAAATTTTTCAACGCACCAGAGGACAAACTATTTGAAATCAACTACTTCTAGTATGCATCCATCCAATGTAATACCTGAGGTCCAAACCTTTTTCAAATTATTTTCTTCAGATGGGAGAGATGAGTACCACGTGTAGGCCTATGACCACTGAAATTGGTGATCTTCTTCTCCTAAGGTGTTGATAGTATCACTACAATATAGTTCTTTCCTTTTACTTGACATATCTTACAAATATTGGTTTTTTGTGAATAAGTGGTGATTTTGTCAATACAATAATTTTATAGTATGGATTTTAATTTCTTATTTAACTTTACCACATATTCCCTTGATTATCAAATTTTTTAGCTCTTAATTTGAAGTTTCCAATTGCATAGTTTGACTTAAAATTTATGGAAGAGCTTTTACAAAAATCATGCCACTTAATAACGTCATTCAATTCATATGAGTGACAATTGATGTGGCGATGGGAAATGAATGTCATCGGGAATGGTGATATAGTATCGAAATGTATGGAAATGATTAAGTATTGAGGCATAAAGTGATGAATGGAGACTGGATTTTGGTGATTTCAAAATTGCAGGATGTGGGATATGAAAGACAGAAAGGGAGATATGAGGGAGACTCATGCATCTACATTCAAGAAATAATATTAAGTATGAAAACAGTCGATTTTGTGAGTTGCGAAAATATGTGGGTTTTTTTGAAGTACATGGAAATGCAGGATGTGAGGTTTCAGAAAGGAGAATGGAAATGAGGGGAGGACCCCACATTTTCATTAAACAAAAATGGTTAAGTGTTTAAAAGAGGTATATTATGAGTGATGCAAAAATAGGAAGGGTCTTTTTGAGGTTTGTGGGGCGTAGGTACTTGCGAGGTAAGGGATGACTTAGTTTTCCACAACAAGACTTCCACAACAAAGGAAATGGCTAAGTGTTAATATTGTGAAGGGGTAAAAAATAAACTAAGTATGGGGCTTATGTACTTTCATACTTACAAACTTGGTGGACTTGGTGGTAGCCTGCTCCACAACTTGCATTTTAGAAAAATGGATAAGTACATGATATACTAGAAACACAAAAATGGCTAAGTATAGACCAATAGAAAACATCATTGATCAAAAAAAGAGGATCAATTGGTATGTGCGATCATAACTAACGTGGAATTTTGTAATTGTTCCATATTGTTATCCATGTTTTGATCCATGGAATTTTGTAATTGTTTTATCTTTTGATTGATCAACTTTTCCATTTTTTCTTTCTTTTGATCCATAAAATTTTCCATTTTATCTTCTATTTCCATTTTAATGCTTTCCTGAGAACATGATAAACCCATTAGTTTCAACATACTATCACTCATTTCATCAACTTGGTTCTCTGATTGGGATAACTTGTTTTCTAAGTATTCTATGGAGGTTTAGAAGGAGTATAAATTATCAAAAAACCCTTTTCCACGTGAAAAAATAATAATGATCCTCTTTTTTCACTTTATCATAATTTTTTAATCACCAAAAACATATCGTTCAATCAAAAGTTGTGCCAATTGTAAGTTATGTACCTTTAAAACCCTAATTTGGAGACTTTCTTGTTGGTTGACCTTTGTCTTGATTTATCTATGAAATTTTGTCCCTTAAGAGTATAAAATTTAATCTTGTAGTAATCTAATATGTCTTCTCTGCAATGTGATAGGTATAACCAAAATTTTAGGTCCCAAGTGAAAGTTATGATAACTCTCCCAAAACTTGTTGATTCTTTCCCCTTTCCAAATAACAAACTTGTACAGAATGACAAATATCCAATATTTCAAATCTACTTCTGAAATTTTTACCTAAAATACTATGGTCTATATTCTTTACAATAGAACTAGTGTCACTAAATTTGGAGTTTCCTAGCTTCATATATGAAATTTGTACCAATAATACTTGTTTGAGACTAGTTTTAGGACTAGACAAAAACCCCAATTTCCATAGCTTGTATTTCCGAAATTATAGTGAATCAAAACATAAAATTTCTACCACATTTATTTAGATATGTCCTATAAAACTCATGAAAATTCTATAGTCTGAAATACAACCAAAAACAATTTATATAAAAATTCCAAGATGCTTTGTTTGGGACTAATTTTAGGACTTGTCAAAAACCCTAACTTCAAGAGGCTATAACTCAGAAAGTATAGGGATGTGAAACTTGAAATTTTGACCAAAAGTAATTCAGTATGTATCCTCGAGATATCGAAAATTTCATAGTTTGAAACTTCACCAAAAAATGTTATAGTGAAAAATCCAAGATGACTTGTTTGAAGGAGAAAAACCATATGATTGTATCCTATGATACCAAATTTCATGCACCAAACACCCAAATAGCATAAAAAGAGAAAGAGAAGAGACTAAACACCTTGAGAATTATCATATGGAATAACATGCATTACATAGATTGAATGATTTGCATATTTTCTATTAAAAGAGCATGCTTCATAGGTGTGTATCTCACGATAACGCTGCCAACATGACCATGATGAT